>OV651815.1:33858687-34001530 GCA_927349885.1 Psylliodes chrysocephalus | reverse complement strand
GAGTGATCCACTGTGTCAAAGGGTTTCTTTAAATCCAGAAAAACTGCTATAGATGGAGTGCTTGAGTCTAAAGATTCATAGATGGTTTTTGTTAAAGAATGTATTGCATCTTGTGTAGATTTATTATCTCTAAAACCCATACTGCGATGTTGACAGCAGATTATATTTGGATAAAAAGGCATTTAGTCTAGTTTTTAAAATTCTTTCAAAAACTTTGCTAACTGATGACAATAACGAGATAGGCCTATAATTCGTGACATTTTCGGTATCTCCACTTTTAAATATTGGGGTTATTATTGAGTTTTTTAGAATTGAGGGAAAGTAGCCTGTTTCAACTGATTTATTAATGATGTCTGTCAAGGGTTTGCTTATAGAATGTGAAATAATCTTAACGTTTCAGCTTTTATTCCATCCTCCCCAGGAGATTTATTATTTTTTAAACCATGTATGGTGTTTTGTACCTCAGTTATATTTGTAGGGTTAAGAAAAATTGAGTTATTATTAGTAGATTTTTTACTTTTATAGTTTGGATTTTTATTTATATTTTTTGCTAAGTTTTGTCCTACATTGGCAAAGAAGTTATTAAATATATTTGCAATTTCATTAGGATCTGTAACAATTTCATTTTTTTTTTTTTCGTTTTTAATGTTATTTATTTGTTTTGTTGTTTTAATACTTAATATTTCATTTACCGTGTTCCAAAGTTTTTTACTTGATTTACTTGATTTACCCGATACTTGGTTAAGGTTAAGTTGAGCTATATAAGTCGACGAACCTGACGTTATACGTTAATGTTATCAGTTGATAGTTATTGTAAAAGTTGTGTTGAAATAAATTGAGATACCAAAAACCAGCGTAAGGTGACAGCGGTGGAATTTATAAAATAAAAGTTACCCAAGCATTCTATTCATGACAAATACTAGATCCACTGCGCACGAAACAGATATGGATACTTCAGGCCCACCAGCATGGTTTTTGAAGATGGATGAGGAGAGAAAAAGGCGTCAAGAGGAAATAGAAAGGCGCAGAACAGAAGAAGAGGAAAAGGAAAGGCGTAGAAAGGAAGAAGAGGAGGAAAAAGAAAGGCGCAGGAAAGCAGAAGAAGAGGAAAAAGAAAGGCTAGAAGAGGAGAAGGAAAGGCACATGAAGGACGAAGAGGAGGAGAAGCGATTGAAATTATGAACGGTTTGCTACAAATCCAGGAAAACTTTCAAGCAAGAGGTTGGTCAGCTTAACAATAAAGTAGATCTTTTGGCACAACAACAAGAGTTTTTAAAAACTAATGTAGAACAACAGCAAGAGAAGTTAAAAACTAATTTGGAGCAACAACAAGAGCATCTAAAAACTCATTTAGAACAGCAGCAACATAATTTAAAAAGCAATTTAGAACAACAACAAGAGAATTTAAAACAACAGGAAAGGGCAAGAGTAGAGTTAGAAAGGCAAATTAGAGCTGAAATGGTAGAGTTAGAAAGAAAAATTCGTAGACTAGCTTTGGTTAGCAACAAAGAAACTTCAAACACTACCTCGTCCTTATCTGCAATCGAACCAAGCCATATTCAAAACCCAGTTTCACAAATCCCTACCAGCAAGATCATTAAGCCACCCATGTTTGACGGTGAGACAACATGGGAAAACGTATCGCCAATTTGAAGCTGCAGCTAGAGCCAATGGCTGGGCTGCAAAAGAGATGGCGGCTACATTGATAGTGTCACTGCGAGGACAGGCAGCAACCGTTTTACAGTACCTTCCCCAAGAACTCAGTTATTCATCTCTCGTCCAAGCTTTGGAGACAAGATATGGCCAACAGCATTTGAAACGAGTATTACAAAGCCAGCTAAAGGCTCGTAGTCAGAAACATAATGAGAGTCTACAGGAATTCGAGGCCAACATAAGAAGATTGATTCATCTGGCCTATCCACAGGCGCCGAAAGATTTCCAAGAAAATCAACGACCTGATCTACCGCATTTAGCTGTCAGCGGGAAGTAAATCCAAAGTAATTTACATTGGAAAGTTAGCGCCATGCCGTGGTCCAGATCCTCCTCCGTTAGCTCAAACCAGGTCCCAGTAATCAATCAATATCTAGAGAGGAGGGAGCAATGTTACTCAGCACCCTGCAGCGTGGTGCGGTCGTCATAAGTAAAGGCACGAGTCAGTCAGTTTTATGACAGACGTTATACGTTAATGTTATCAGTTGTGTAGTTGATGTAAAAATTGAGTTGAAATTGTTAAAATAAATTGATATACCAAAAACTAGCGTAACAATATGTTTTAAAGGATACGCAATTTGGCATGCTATTTCTTTTAAGAGGACCTCTAGTACTTCATCATACATATTTTTTATTCTCAAGATTTTTATTGTTCTTATGATCTCCCTAGGTGATGTCCCTTGGTTGTTATTATATTGTCATAGTTCATTACTTCATCTTGTGCAAGGTGCAATGTCAGGGCAGGCAGTAATGAAAATATGATTTGTCATGTTCAGGATATTCAAGATATCTGTCGTTCCAAAGCTGCATCTTTCCTACTATTTTCTAGAAAGAAGTTTTGTCTTGGTGTTATTTCTTTTACAAGTGACCAAGTGGTTTTGCTTCTATTATCAGATTTTTAGATGAACTTTTCCAGAGACATTTAACGGATAAGGGATAAAGGGTAAGGGATAATGGATATCTGATAAGGGATAACGGATTAAAGGTAAGTTCGTTTCGATAAAATCGGAGGAATCGTTTTCTTGAAGACATATCGCATACAGATTCGGATTGGCTATACATATTTATGTACAGTGTGTAATCGAAATACGACCGTTTCTTATCTGTTTTCATCAACGGATGTCATCAGCAGGGCATCGACTTGCGGAAGTCGATGATTTTATACTTAAACTAAAACATAACATATAAACCTTTTTCTATTTTAATAATAATAATAATAATAATAATAATAATAATAATAATAATAATAATAATAATAATAATAATAATAATAATAATAATAATAATAATAATAATAATAATAATAATAATAATAATAATAATAATAATAATAATAAATACTCTCCCTAATTCACCCCCTTACGAGTTAATTTCAACCCCTGAAGTCGACTGAACGACTTGTGTAGGGGAAGGGACGGCTATTATTATTATTTGCCGTGGCGCTCCGGGGCGACTTAAAGATGATTGATGGTGCCATTTGACTTACAGGTGAGGAAAACCCGGAAAACCTCACCCACCATCATCGAGACGGTAATGTATGGCGAATTTTTTTAATCTGTATGTCATATCAACAGAAATTGAATTTCTATTAATACGCCACACATCAAATCCTAAACCGAACCATGCAATTTAATTAAAAATCCACATGGTCTGGTCTGGGATTCGAAACCCAGCAGTCTCAGACTCATAAACTTGCCTATAAATAGGTCTTTTCCTTTGCATCGAAAGTGTAGCACTGAGATACGTCACTTCTGAAAATATCGTTCTATCCATACATATTGTATAAATGGAACGATATTTTCAGAAGTGGTGTAGCTCAGTGCTACACTTTCGATGCAAAGGAAATGACCTAATGAATATAAGCGCGATAGACCGCTACACCACCGTCCCGATTTTAGAATTACATTTCCATTAACGTTATAGGGAAATTGGGACTTCTATTTAGAACAAGAAATATATACTTTATTAATCATCCCATTACCAACGATGCTCCATCCTGTAGTAATTACTAGATTTTTTTTATCGAATTTGGGGAATTTTAATATGAAAATAAGAAAATTTGTCATATATCTTGACAATCGTTCAAGCTACGACCTTCCGGTTTAAGCTTCAAAATTGTTTAATAAATTGTTCGGAATTGCTTGCTTTTTTAACTTTAATGTTGGATGAAGAACTAGAAAAAGACCGTTGTTATATGAACAAATGTATTTCAATTTATTTAGAATGTTTAAAATAATATTACAAAATTAAAAGAAAGGGTTGTTTGTGTACTATTTTTATTATTTTTTGTTGTAACTCGATATTTATCGGTAGGTTTTTACAGGCATGCATCGGCCTTCACGGCAAAACAGATGTCACATGTCTAGAAATGATCTATATGCGCAGGGGTCTATTCTGTAACAATACTTTATATTTTAACGGCCGTTAAAATATTGACTGCCTTTAAAAATATTTTCGTATTCACTAACTTACTTCTGTCATTATTTAAATAGATTCCTTTAAAATGTCCTCTAAATAACATTAATTTTTAAAGGGTTGTAAAATTCGCCTTTAATTTTTAACGGAACCGATAATGGCGTTTTATGACATAATTAGAGAAGTTTTGATTGAAGAGTTACTGGAAAATGAAGAGAGGTATAATAAAGTACAAAACATTTATAATGTAGGTACATCTATTACATTTATTATTTTAGAACCGAATTTCGATTACATTAAAGGTCAGTTAGGGGCTTGAGCGATCTATTTCAGTTACCAAATGTAGATTTTAAAAATATTTTTCGGTTTTAAAGATGTAGGCAGAACTATAGTTAATATTATTTTCGTTGTATTATTATTTTCCACCCTAAAGCAAATTATGAGGTTCTAAAAAGTTTAGCATCAACTCTTTTTGATTTTTAGTAGTGCTTGGTGCGACATTTTTTATTTTAAATGTATGTAGGTATGTTTTGGTTTTGAATTGAAAATTGAGGGTTTGTATAGTTATATTTTCCAATTTATTCTTCTATTCCTTCAAAATTAGTTCAAATGAATCTTAAATGCAATGTTGTCAAGTGTTCTCCTGTCATTTTTAAGGGAGCCCGTTAAAATAAATAATTTTTAACAGGCCTCTGAAATGTGTGTATAGAGATTACCATTTTTGGTTAAAAAATTAACGGGCCGCTTAAAGTTAAATGTTTAAAGGCCTCTAAATTTTAACGGATGTGTTACAGAATATACCCCGCATAGTCAGGAAGGAGCATGCCATGTCCACGTTAATCTAATCAATCTGACGGAAGTGGTAGCCATGTTGTACTATGGATGATTCATCATCATATGATAAGTGGTTTTTTAAATTGGTTCATAATTTTAGAAATTAAAATTTGTTAATAATTTGGATGTTTTATGTGTTAATTTAAACTTTTATCAGGCGTATGTTTTGTAGATATTTTTAAAAAGTGTTTAGTGTTTTAGTATTACTGAGGCCCTTCCTATGGGGCCTCATTATTGCATTCGTGCAGACGAAAAAAATTTGTGACCCCCATTTTTTAAAACTTTTTTTTCATGTTTCCAAAAATCCAAAAAAAAAACATTTTCGTCTGGTCGTCTGTATGTATGCCTCCACGATAACTCTAGAACGAAAGTTCTGATTGACTTGCGGTTTTGATTTTCTTGAATAATTACTTCTAATTTAGAACCCTATTGATTTTCAGAATTTTCGGTTCATCCTAACTACTTTAATATCAATTTTCTTAAAATCCGCCTATGCATTCCTTATGTGACAATTTTAGGAAATCCAATTATTTGTAACGTCAAAATTTCTAACATTCTTTACATTCCATAAATTGCAAACATTTTTTAACGACCTGTCAAACAATAGAAGTGCGTTTAGAAACCTCGCACGGCGCGTCTGGACCCTATTCTAATGTATGTGGCCAGACGCGCCGTGCGAGGTTTCTAAACGCACTCCTCTGTTGATAGTAAAGGTGAAAATTCTAAGGCGGGTTGCGACCTTCATACTTGCAACCATATAGCCATTTTGGAGGCTATTTTTATTCGAAATTAGTCGCCAAGCCTGCCAATTTATGATAAATATATAAGCAGTTTCTTAAAAATGACTTTTTTATGGTGGTGCTATTAAGCCTACTATTTCGCCCCTAGCCACAAAAACACCTTCATCAAATTTACTGGTTCTGTCGCAACCCCATAGAATCAAAATAATGCTTGGCTGTGCCTGTCAAGTATCAAGATGTCAACTGTGATATGTGAATGGCTCTTAAATGTCAAATTATTTAAAAATGTATACTTCTATTTATTGCAAATAATAAATATCTCAATTCAGGCTTTCCATAAATAAAGGTACAGCAAGACAGTTAATATAATATTCTTATCAAAGCACTTTTTTATTATATAAAAGAGAGGTAGGATATAATGCCCATTTCAAATTTGGATCAATTATGATACCGAGGTATTTTGTTGTGTTTTTCATTTTAATTACTGAGGCCCTTCCCATGGGGCCTCAGTATTGCATTCGTGCAGACGAAGATTATAAAGTTGTCATTTATTTGTATGTTGAAAGAAGGCCTTTGTAAATTACATTGCTCTCTATGGATCTACTTTAACACAAAAATAGTTTTGTGTTGCTATAACCTATCGTCACAAAACTATTAATAATTTAAACATAGTAAGTAGTATTAATATAACATCAAGTAATTTTTTAAAATAAAGTATATGATCTCACAACAAATAATCTATAATAAATGCGGATAAAACGAGGTGTAAAATAACAATAAATTATGGGAAATACTTAAAAAGGGCAGGTTTAAAGAGTATTATCACAAGAAAGTATATCCGTTCTATTTATTTATCAAGTATTGTTTGAGGTTACTTTTGAATACATCTATTGTTTTTTTTTTTAATTTCTGTAGACAGTCTATTAAATTTTTAAACCTTTAATAAAAATTGTATTTTGGGATGGCTTGCAGTACATGAAAGTCAGATTGGTTTCTTGTATTATAGTTGTGATATTGCGAATTATATTGAATTTTTTCTAATAGATCTGATGCGATGGTACTGTCATTTTCATTTTATAAATAAATATCAGTCATGTACTGAACATACTTCTGAACTGAAAGCCAATTTATTTCTTTTAACATAGTTGCAATACTCATCCTTCTGTCCTTTATTAATAGAATATAAATAGGCGAAGTAAGAAGCCCAAATATTTTACATGAGCAGGCTTAAGAGGTAAAGGGGCCAATTATTATTGGATAAATTGCTCGAACAAGTTTTTAAACTCTAATCAAAAGGCGATATAGAATAGTTTTAAAAATCAAGGCTTGTGAAAATCATCACATGGTTTAACCTAAGCAATGCCAGAGCTTCACAAACCAAAAAATTCAACGTGCTAATACTACTATCGGCTTTCGGTATTTCGTTCCAAGTTAAATCATTTCTCGTTTTTGTTACGCTACGAGTTTACCCTTGTGGGCTCAGTCTCGATAAGGTGGGAACCACCATTTTAGCGTCTCTCGAATTTAATTAGTATTACTGTTAATTTTAAGTTTTCCGCGTTAAAAGGCAAACAAGACAATATTTTCAGTTGTTCCTTTTGTGAATATAGCAGCATAGCTAAAAGTAGAAAGGAAGGAACTACATTTTATATGCAAGTATTTTGTTCTCTTAATTTTCAACCACATTAAAGATTTTTTAAATTTTTAATGTTTTAAATTTGTAAACAAACATGGTAAGTGCGTCTGCGATCAACTGTGCTCATAGGCGTAGTCTCATGGATTATATGGTATACATACTTCTATTTAAACAATTCTTTTATGCAATTTTAAGATATTTATGTGGTTGTTAAAATAAATAAATTATTATTCAATTTAAATTTATAAATTCATTGCAAATAAACAATTTTCAGATTTCTTAAAGATTCTAGATTAACAAATTATATAAATTAATCCCAGGTAAACAATTTTCAGATTATCTAAAGATTCTCAAAAAAGAAAGTTATGGCTTGACTTCATGCAACAAACAAATTGTGAGCCAAAATATCTTATTTTTTTGTGTTTACGCCATTTTAAAGCATATTGTTTTGATCGAACCTCAAAACTAAGAATAAGACTTCTACCATCAGCTGTTCCAAGAATAAAAGTGGTCCGGTTGAAGTATATAAGTAAATAAATTTTTTACTAAATATATATTGTACGGGTTTTTTCGTATATTAGAAGTTTATTGTATAAATGTGAGGTACTCCATATAATTTATTACAAAGTTATTTACAAAAACGAACAAATAAAATTAATGATATCTTAAGTAAGGAAATAAGTAGCATATCGCATGCCTCAAGATACTGTCTTAGCTCCTATGTTAATTTTATTTTAAATAATTTGTCGTTTAAATACAGAGGGAAATATTGTAAGTTTTTCAGACGAGACAGTTATCCTGTAAAATGCACAGAACTGGAATTGATCAAAATTATTAATAGAAACAGATCTTATAAAAATTGTCGAATGGTTTAATTATAAAAACTTACAAACCTTTGATAAAACGTATGTTGTTTCATTATGCAGTTACAAAAAGATGTCCTCTTCCTATAGAAACATAATAAAAGGTAACGTTCAGTAGTTTCATATAAGTATTACAAATGATATCAAATACCTTGGAGTACAAATTGACTCTCATATTAACTGGACTAAGCATATAAATAATGCGTTGCCTTTTAACAAAATTTAAATTTCTACGATCATACTCATAGAATCGTTATTACGTTATAGGATCCTTTCATGTAAAGGTGTTTTACCTGCTTATGCAAAATGAAAGTACTGCAAAAAATATTACTAATAATATTATGTAATAAAAAGATCAGATATTCTTTTAGATATTAGGAAGTTTTATATGTACTTCAACAAAAATATCTAAGGCCGGGTCCAGATCAATAAATATTTACGTTATGCGTTGTATTTGATGAAAATTTGCTCGTGTTCGTCAAAATATTTCTAGATGTGGACTGTGCGCCGCACAAAGAAACACGCAAATATTTGCGCCAGATATAACACACGCTATCCACCAGTCTGTCGGTTTTTCTGCCAACTTCAAAGAGATTTGCGTCGAAGGATTCGCGAGTGCTTGTTTTAATGTGGACTTTTATATTTTTTAAGTTTGTACTATTATTTCAATAACAATTATTGCTACGCACGACGCACGAAAATGGATCGCAATAGATACACCAACACAACGCACATATTTGTGAGACAAAATCACAATAAAAAAAATATTTGCGTCGCAAATATTTTTGTCGAATACAACACACAACATTCAACACAAAAGTTTATTGATCTGGACCCGGCTTAAGAAAGAAATATCACAGCGGTATTTGACTTTGGTTTCTTTGAACACTTCGTCGCGGTGAGCGGACAGTCCGTCAACCGTCGGGTTTTGACGATTTTATCTAACCAGAGTATTTAAATGGGAATGGTTTTCTTGAATCCGCTTAGCTGAGCAGGACGGCGTCATGCCGCTGATTTGTCGCGAAGAGTCGGTTGATATCTGTTGAGTTTGATATCAGCGGAATCGTCGGCGTGTGCGGAGACTATATTGTTATTAATTTTAAAACAATGGGTGACAAATTCACACATACAAATGACATCATGAATTTATTTTTAGATTTCTTGGAAATTATGTCCTTTATAAAACAACACGAATTCAAAAAGATCTGTAGAAAGTCTAAAATACTCCCTACATTTGGTTTCATTTCCAAAAAACCTCCGCTGCACAATGATATTAAAGGCACCTTCTATATCGCGACACAAAAACAACTCATCCACTAGCTTATTGGAAACTTTGACGGTTGCAATTGCCAGTTCCTCTTGTTCTTCCTCTTCCAACAATAATAACAACGCACACAATTTATTTGCATCCATTTTATAGTACCTTTCGTTTACATTCATAATACATAAACAGCACGTACAGACCTAGAGAAAGTATCATTTTCTATATTTTTTAACAAACCACCTCGGGAGAAAATTGCTGTCCTCAGCGGTCGACGGACTGTCCGCTCACCGCGACGGAGTGTTCAAAGAAACCAAGGCTTTAAATAGGATATTTAATTTTTTTAATGCATATCTACAAAACATTTATTTTTCAAAAATTAATAATTTGTAAAATTTAAATTAATAAAAATATTGTTATAATAAAGACGTAAGAAAGTCATTATATTTTTAATACATTATTGCTTTGATTTTTCAAATGAAATCCCTCTATAATTTATCCCAAAAATATTTTCCTATATTTATCCCACCCAACATGCAATTTTAAAGTAAAATTTCTTCACATAATGAACGTTAATAAATAAACTTCTCGCAAGAAAATAGCTATTCATTAAAATAAGAGAAATCGGTAAATTTAGATAATATGCAAATGAGAATTTATATTCTCTTTTCTACGCCCCTTTATGTCAGTACGTCACTGGTAGACCGGAAACACTTCTCGCTATATTCCTCTAGTTCACTGTCAAAATTAGATACTATCGCGATTCCAAAGTCGTTTAGCATTCCTTCTTCCCGACTATACATTATTATATTCTAAGATATGCACAGTGTCTATGATTACCGACTTTTGTAGTAGGTGGTATTTGCTGGGATTCCCAATTTTAATAGGTTCCCTTTAAGGTTTGTGGGTACCAGTCCCATAGCAGAAATAATAAGGGGGTTCCAATTTCCAAACGCCCTTGATTTATTATTATATTTTTTCTATGTAAACTATTTTACTACTAGTCCAATAAATAAAGGGATAAAGTTGGACTTAATTACGCCCTATTTTCATCTTTTGGTACCTCATTAAACATGGGACAAAGTTTGCGCGGAAAACGCGTGCGATGGCCGAGAAAATGACCCCAAAAGACCAGAAATATAGGTTTTCAGCCAATATCTCCTAAAATATGGCAGTTAGAGATTTTTGGTTCAGATAAAAATTGAAGTTCAGTTAATTTTCTACAAAAATGGTCCTTATGATTTTTCTCGAAAATTTGCCCGGTTTCGAGAAAAACGGCACCAAGCGCGCCTTGAATAATGAGCTTCTGTGTTATATGCCGGAGAGCACAGTTCGTGTATTTACACATCAGCGGGGGGACAAATTATTCAATAACTTATTTGTTAAAAATGCATATTTTCTCATGATTCAAAGTTTATGTGAAAGGGGAATTCTGCTGCTATCATACCCTGTGACTCTTTTGGCCATGTCGGAACACGGGTCAAACTTTCTGCTCCCGGGCAATTTTGACCTCGCCAGGAATTTGTTCCTATTTTTTTTGTATTGCACTAATTTCCTCAAAATTTTCTTGATTATGGGTCCTCATAAGGTCCTTTGTCATCCGTAAAATTTGTATACCCTAATTTTTTGGAATTTTCATTTAATCTTTGTTTATTGAATCCCAAATTTTTGCTGTTTTTGGAGCGCGGGGAAATTTTGTGAACAACCATCAATTAAAAATTAATACATGATCGGATTGGTCTCTATGATACATCATTCGAAAGCTAAGAACGTCTACTTTTCGATTGTGCAATTACTTTTTTTGACCAAGTCGTCCATTTTTCAATAAAATTGGAAAACGCGGGCTCAAGGAAAAAACGCACTTTTTTTGGTGGTTTTTTTCTCCCTGCTCTTTATTTCTAACATTTTAACACCTTAACTATTGTAACGGGGGAATTCCCACCTTTCCATCGATGTATATAAGTCATAGCTTTGATACCCCGGGAAAAAACCAGTTTACCTAAATATACACGCTATATACCAGCCCTGACACGCTATAATTTATACTTTCGTTCCTCCCGTCGTTCATCGTGTGTGCGCTCTATGTGGCGCTCGTGTCGTCTGCTACAAACCATGCGGCCACGCTTGGAGGCATAAGTGTGTTTGTTTTCTGTCATTATTTTGATAAATATTATTGTTAATTATAGAAAGAAAAATCATAAAAGTGAAGAATATTGAACAAATATTGACGTTTTTCGTTAAGAGCCCCGCATACCGCCTGATCAATTCAAATGCGGGATTTGCTGGTTGCGTCGTCTCTAACATCCATCTCTTTTTATCGAAATAAACAATATCAACTGAGAATACATTGAAAAAGTTGTTTCTAAATTCGGATACGCGTATATAAATACGGTAATAGAAGCGAAACGACGGTTAGCAAAAAAACTGTGTTTTACCGTTTTTTAAACTATATACGCCAATATGACGAAAACTGTTAAAAAATTCGTAAAAATTTATTCCCGATTATTATTAGTCAAAAGCTTAAGGATTCTAATAGTTTTCAAATCATATTTTTATCATAAGTCATAAGCGAGATAATTAAGGTAAACTAACATTATGTCACAATATGCTTGATGTACAGAAGAATATAACTTATTAACATATTTATAAGTGCGAAAATTGCTTACAGGAATTTAAAGTGGTAGATATATTTTGTATTTTTTAATTTATTAAAAGTCGGGATAAAAGCTAAAAGATGTGCAAATTTTTATGTTCTAATAAAAAGTTGAATTATAAATTCAAATAACTAATTAAATTTAATTTTTTTAAAAAATTGTTCAAATAAAAGTTGTTTGTAATATCATTCTCTATAATTCTTATTCCACACAAAATTTCTCTAAAATAGACCGTATTCGATTTATTTGAGAAAACGTAAATTTTGAATTTAAAAAAAAAACAAAAAAGAAAATTTTAAATTTAGTCTGTAATCCATCCTGCGGTAAAATGATTAAATTTTGGTAGTCGTAACATCTGGGGGATACCTTATAGAGGGTCGTTTTTCTACTTTATGAAATATATCTGTTATTTACACTTAGAGAAGAAATTTCTTCAAATAAAAGTTGCATATAATGTTATTCTCTATAGTTTTTGTTATATACATAATTTTTCTAAAATGTTCCATATTCAAGAAATTTGACAAAAAGTGCAAAATTCCAATTTGTAAGAAAATTGCTCAAATAATAAAGTTATTTGCGAAATTATTCTCTATAATTTTTATTCTTTATATAATTTCTCTAAAATGGACCGTATTGGAAGAATTTGAAGAAAAATATAAAATTTAAATTTTTCAGTATTTTCGTTGTCAATGAATATTTACAGGAGTTATACAAAATAACCGGAAAAAGATTGTAATAACTAGACAGGAAAGTCATGTGTTGGACACATCAGATTTTTAAATATAATGTTTTGAGTGTCGTGACAGTGACAGTTTATATTTATTTTTAAGAGAAATGAAAATAAGTATTGTACTAATTGTTTTTCAAAATATATGAAATGATTATAATTTCACCTAATGTCTACCGGCAAAAGACCGGTAGGCCTTCGTTCAAGCTGACGGCCCTCTTTCAGGCAGTGGGCCCTCTTTCAGGCAGTGGGCCCTCGTTCGGGCAGTGGGTCCTCGTTCGGGCAGTGGGTTCTTGTTTAGATTTTTTGTTTGCAGATTACATTATAAGGTTTATTGACAAAGTCCAAATTGACATAACATTTATACCTAATACTTAATTAGGCAGGATCGGTTTCGTGGCCAATATAAATCACACAATTTTTGTCATAAAATATATTTATTGTGTTATCTTGCTTGTTGTATTTTAATATTCACTGTTAATGTAATAAACTGATAAAGCATTGTATGCTTAACTTTAAACCTAAGAAATTGCATAGGTACCTACATAAATAATCTGTCTACTTTTGCAAGTTTTGGTCAAAAATTTGTTTAGGTAAACTTTAATACGATGGAAATTAACATATTTTACTGAAGTACATTGCTTTTAAAATTCTATGTGATAAAATTTTGTTCCTAAGTTATGTTCATAGGAAAAATTGTATACATAACTCGTTGAAAATCGTTATTTCTGTACTCTCACTTTCCAAATTAGTTTTGGAATATACCATTTTTTTACTTCTTTTACGCTTCTAAAAAAATGTATTGCATTTAACTTCTCCCAAGACATAATTAAAAATAATAATTTTTTAATGGGAGGAACTTCCTACAACTAATATTTCTAAAACCATTACACATAATCTGGTGGTCTGCTCATCGCAGGTTCTGTCTCCGACCTACGTGTGGTAGAAGTTCTTGCTTACAACACTGAGTATCTAACGCAAACCACATAAAAATAGTACTAAAATTACTTACGTCCTCCAATATTGTTACAGGTTCTTTTTCTTTTTAAAGAACAACACAAATAGTTTTTATTAATTTTAGATTTTCTTCTTGGATTTATTTATTTTTAAAAACTAAATATACAACAACGCAATCACCGCACAGTCACAGAAACAATAGATGCACACGTTATGCAGTCAAATTTAGTATAACCTACTGTTATTGTATTGTACTCTTAGGCCCGGTTTTTCAATGTAATGTTAACTTGGAGGTTAACTAACTTCTACTTGAAGGTTAACTTTTAGTTAAAATAAGAAACGTTTTTTAATGTAAATTGTACTTCTTGTTAATTGACCTAGATTTTAATTTGGCAACGTTGTATTTTTATGTGTTCTGTGATGGTTCTGTGGTATTCTCCCGGTGAATATATTGCCTTTCATCGTGGGTATTCTAATGTTGTTTTCCTCGATGAATGACATATTCAAACTAAAAAAGAAAGATAACTTATAAAGATTTAAGAAGACGCCAAATTTTCAATTCTTGGAATTTGGAATGTTTCTATAAATCTATTCAAGAATCTATTATTTAGGCAGAGACAACATTTAACTGTAGGTCCCGAACTTCATCAATGATCATCTCAACAGTCCGCTTCGACAATCTAAATATTTTGAAAAAATCTAAACTAACATATTGTTCCATAAAATTAAGCCTATGTCGAATTATTTTTGGCCTTCTCACTATTTCTTCCTCTTCGCTATTGTAGACATTAACAATATTTAAAGCATCCATAATGTCAAAGCACATGTAGGTTATAAAGTGAAGATTATCTCTTAACAATGGGTTAACAGTACCCTGAGAGTAAGGTTAAAATTAGCTTTCGGTTAGTCTTTAACTATCAATTGAAACAGAAATGTTTTAGTTAACATTCAGTTAGCTCAAGGTTAGAGTAACTACACATTTAAAAACCGGCCCTTAGTACTTTTAGTAATTAGGAATTTTTAAAACAATGGGCGTGTCAAGCGTTTGATCTCCTTTTTTCTTTTACCCTGTTCTTTAGTATCCGGTCGGCGTAATAAATAATTATCATAGGAAGGTAATAGGTAATTAGTAAATTATATTTCTTGTTTGGAACTAAGATTTCTTACAAAACCATTTGCTCAAATTTAGGTATATTGTTTATAAAAATTCTTTACGGATTTAAAATTATTTTTCCAACGAAGAGATTCTAATAAAATACATGCATTTTAGCATTGTATTTATTTAATTTAGTATATAAGTAACTAATATTTAATGTAGCCTTATTATTTATATAGTCCGTAATAATTATAATTACGAGATCGTTAATTGTATATGTGTTTCAATAAAATATCTACGCTTAGCACTTTCAGTGTTATGTTTTCCAGTGTATGCTGAGAATCCCGTCTCTAATGGTCTGCGTATTACTTAGTTCTAAAAAAATCCGCCGGGTTTTGCGATGGCAGCAAAAATCAGTGGCAATTACTTAAATTTTATTTTGATCATATCTCTCTTATTTGGTGAGAAAAAATTCTCCGGTTTTTTTTAATCGGTTTTAAATTTTACTTGTAAAGGAGGCTGTTTTTTAGAATTTCAATTTTTATCGTAGTTTAAAAAATAAAAATTTCATAATTTTTTTTTCAAAAATGTAAAAAACACGCTCCAATTGTATAAAAATTACCAATCGACTAGTGAAAACAAAAAAAATATATTTTTAAAAATAAGGACGTTACGGTCAAAAAACGAAATATATGTGGTGTGCGGGGCTCTTAAAATTTACTTTTATCACCAACCCGAAACATAGAAAGTGAAGATTCAAATCTTGTAAAATTGGAGCAACAAGTGAGAATTTGTTCATGTTGTTTTTATTCAAGAACATTTGTTTACAAGTAACTATTCTAAGTGAAATCTTGGTCTGCTTTGCTTGTTATAGAAAAATGGAGGGATGGAAACGTGTAGAGGATATACTCATGCCGGTCCAAACCATTAAAGAGCCTGCATTTCCCGAAATCTTAAAGATGATATTTTGTCAATGTAAGAAAGAATGTAAGGGAAAATGTTCATGCAAGAAAGCAGGGCTACCTTGCTCATCTATTTGTGGTTCGTGTGCGTCACGCCAGTGTTCGAATTATAAAGACAGCGATAATACGTTATCACAAGAGGTAGAATTAGAGGAGGTAGAATTAGAGGAAACTCTAGACTCAGAAGAAGTTGTTGGCGAGGGTGACGTTGATGACCAAGAATCAGATGAAGACTGGTGACGAACAGATTTATGTCATAATTGCAATGTATTTTTATATACTTTTTTCATCAATTCACGGACAACTAACTCGTGAATATCTTGTACTTTCGTTAAAAAGTTTCTATATAATATTTTAGTCTATAATATATTATTCTTGTATCATTATATTGGGTTCTCCCGTTGATAAATATATAAATAAATAAAAATATATTTTTCTATAATAAATGAAACTTGAAGAACATTTATAACTCTTTATTCCAAAAACCTCAATCAGTCCGGTTGCAAAAAAATTTGCAAAAATTCGCGGAGAATCTGCAAAAAATTGTTGCTGAGTATCATGGGTAAATATTCTTCACTCTTGAGGCATTTCCAGTTTTCCTTACCAAAAACCTAACGAACTTCAGTATTTTGCCACATGTGCAAAGCTGATTGTTGCTAGTTTCAGGCCAGTTGGTGGGGTCCATCCTGCTGTAATTAATCTTATAGCCTGTTTTCCTAAAAAGTATATCTTGATGCCTCATCTGTGAGGAAAACAAGACCCTCGGAAACATAAATATCCTTCAAAAGTGTCTGGTTACAGGTTTTCTCATTTATGGCACCGAGGATTTTCCCAATCTATAAAATGTGGTGGCGCCATCTACAATTGGTTTCCACAATCCAAAACATTGAAAATAATGGATTTCCAACACCCCCCAGCTCAAATTTTGTACAAAACTTGCATATTTCACGAGTCTCAAAATTTCCGGTTTTTCAACCCGATTTTTTTGCAGAAAATATTAATGTTGCGAAAAAAATCATAAAAACCATTTTTGTAGATAATTTACTGAACTTCAATTTTTATCTGAACCGAAAATCTCTAACTGCCATATTTTAGGAGATATTGGCTGAAAACCTATTTTTCTGGTCTTTTGGGGCCATTTTCTCCGCCATCGCTCGCGTTTTCCACGCAAACTTTCTCATGTTTAATGAGGTACCAAAAGCTACTTGAAACCGGAAGATAAAAATAGGGCGTAATTAAGTCCAACTTTGCCTTTTTTTCCTCCTTCATTTATTGGACTATACTGTAATTTGATTACTTTGTATGAAATGGATTTTCCGTTATCGTTTTTTTTTAAATAATAAATAATCACAAAATACTGGTTGGTGTGCTTTTTATTTGAACGTATGCATGATTATATTATGGAGGCGTTATAAATAAAAATAATACAAAATATTTTAGTAAATAGTTTTATTTCTGGAATTAACATTTTTTTGTTCAACAGATTGTCCAAGATGTCCTATAAAAATTATAAAAACATTTTTAAACAATAAATTAATAAAATATAAAGAAAATATTTTTGCAACTAGAAGATTTTCTAACAGTAAATAAGTACAAAAAAGTGTATTTCGAACAACATTTTAATTTTTAATGTGCTAAAACAACAAATATTTAGGTAATAATTTGTAATAAGTAATAAGCATTTTAAGGATTTTGTATAATTCTTTTTACAACTGTACATAATTCTTTATTATAGAAAACAACAACAAATGGCACGAAAATTTTAAAGTGAATCCATGTCAGTAAGTAGTCCGACTAAAATGATTTTGTAGTTAATAAAGTACATTAACACAAATAAAAAAATCGAAAATAAAAAATAAAATAAATATATTCGAGTAAAATTTTAGTAAAATTATTCACATAGGCTTACATTAAAAACATAATTAGATAAGTAAAATAAATTAATATTTTTTTGTCACGTTATCCGAAACAACCTCTTATAATACAGGCAAATAAGCTAAAAATGGGCAAATACAAAAAATAATTTATAAATGATGGTCCGTATTTAATTTAAGATGAATAATAAATAATAAGAGAGTAATCACAGATTATCTATACGAAACTATAAAGATTTTTTTTTAAGCATAAAAGCCGTATCTGCATTTTTAGATATATTGTAAACGTTCATGTCTAGTGCATCATATTTTTAATGTATAAGGTCAACTGCAGCAAAAATACATTGTCATTTCTAGAAACTCGGCTGTAATATTTAGCAATATTAGTCGTATTATCAGATATGACTTTCGCGCTAGAAGGGTAGAATAGTGGTTACAAAATTTTCCTTAAACCAGCCCTGGTATCTGAAAATATATTAGTAAAGCAAATATACCTGACTAATTATCTACCTTTGCTTCTATTAGTCGAGTAAATCCAGACAGCTAATTCTCTTATTTTTCAAAGAAAAAAAATTCCACGTAAAACCAAGTGTGTTCTTTGTATTATTTTTCACATGAATCTTTGGTTTACGACATTTCCAGTCGGTGCAGAACTTTTTTATTTTTGAAAAATTTAAAATTTTGCGTTTTTATGAAACAGTTGATTTTTAACAAAGAACATATCTCAGTAAATATTCGAGCCATCAATTTGATTAATTTTTAATTGAACCAGTACTAAAGTAATTTAAGATACCACAATATTTGTTGAAAACAATTAAAAACTTCCAAGAACGATGTAATTCTTGCAGAATAAATTTCGACATGCGACAAACTTTTTTTATTTTTGAAAATGCTGCGAATGAAATGAAGATAAAGGTTCTGAAGTCTTTGGTGAAAAAATTATTGGCCTATGACTCATAGTATGCATGCATGCATTAAGTGTATGTATTTAATTTAAATTAAAAAAACTATAAACAAAAATGAGGCAGGTGTTATAAGCGACATGGACTTTTGACAATTATTTTAGCTGCAGAAAAAAAGGTTTTTTTTTTAGCCCATAACGTCGGAAAACGGACAAAACTAAACAAAAACAAAACTAATAGTAAAAATTTCCAAAATATTTATTAATGCCAGTTTCGTCTTTTTGGAGACTTCGTGGGCTTTTGCAAAATGAATAGCCTGTTTAACTTTTGAACATGGCCATTATCAATCAATATCTACACGTTACAATTTTACCGAATCATTTTTAAATTAATAAAAAAATCCTTGAAAATTATAAAAAATGCATCATGCCATCATCGGAAAGAAATACAAATTTTCACAGACATTTAAGGTGATAATAGCGAGTATATTTTGGTTGCTAAATGAGATCAAAAAAATTTTAATTAACAGCAATTAATTACTTTGCCGGAGTCATAAGTGGCTGCAAATTCAGTTTTAGATCTTAAATATTGAAATGAAAATGATACCAAATTTGCAGCTGTTACATTTTTGACCATCTAGCAATTTATTAATTTAGTTTTTTACCATTTTTGACAATGTTGGCCACCCTGTATCGAGTTGCAAAATCGACAAGTTTCTTACCACGAAGTTTAAAAATGTTAGAATGAATGTTAAATTTTTCGATTTGTATGTTTCTACTTACTGGCCTAGTATCACAATGTTTATTTCCAATACGCTGTCTCACTGGGTGCAACACTACTAGTGCATTTTGCAAAATTGAAAAAAAAACCACTCTTGATGTATTACTTAAAAAAATTGACAACCTGAAGGATAATATATAGGATTTGTCAAATCTGTCCTTTGAACGCGAATATTATATTTATACAAAAATACAAAAAATAATCATAACATTAAATTACGACTTTTTTTTATCAAAAACACGAATCGGCCAGCTGCTGAAATCCCACCTACAGACAAATTACTTTTATGCACGACCGGGCGATAAAGTACAGATTATAACTACGTTTAGCAGGCGTAAAGTGCCCCTTTACCGCCCGCGAACTACTTCACCACCCGCTGGGCGATAAAGTAATTGTAGGGGAAAGGGTTGTAACTTGGGACAGTTTTACCTTGCTCTCAAAATTCAACCACTCTAGCGGTAACTCTCAGAACTACATATTATGTATCCTTTGTGTTGCCCACCAATACAATGCTATTTCAGTCATTGTTCCGAGGTCAAACGCAGATTTACCGTTTTCGCGCCCTGAAAGTAAAATTTTGCGGCAACTCCCAGCTCGTATACAAACAAGGTAAGCATAATTTATTCACTTTACCCCATGTAGTACTGTTGGTGTGTTGTTTAAGCAAGCAGTCCATGCAAGAAAATATTGAAAAGTAATTTAGTTTTTTAAGGTTAAGAAATTCATTTTGTCAAGTGTGCTAGGTTGCACCTTAGAGCACTTTGCGGGTTGTATCTTGGGACGTGTCCCAAGGTACAACTTTTTGACATAATACATTTTTTAACATTAAAAAATAAATAACTTTTGCAATAAATTGCAATTTCACCATTGTTACAGATGGGCAGAAGGGCCACAGGAAGAAAGATGACGAAACCAGTAGCAGAAAATGTTGAGGCAGCTGTTAAGGATGTTTCACCATTGTTACAGATGGGCAGAAGGGCCACAGGAAGAAAGAGGACGAAACCAGTAGCAAAAAATGTTGAGGCAGCTGTTAAGGATGTTATCACAAACAAACAGTCTGTGCGAGAAGTGACGAGAATATATGGTCTATCAAAAAGCACTCTGGCCAGGCACATAAAAAAATACAAGTTGTCTGGCCAAACTGATTTCAAATACAAAGCCAACAATGCGACGCAAAAGGTCTTCACACCGTTGAGCAAGAAGAAGAACTTCTCTCATATATTTTAAAGGCTGCACAATGGAACGTTGGTTTGACCGTCGACGAAATGAAGAAATTAGCTTTCCAATGTGCCGAAGTAAACAAAGTCAAATATCCAGAAAAGTGGAAAGAACGTGGATAATATTTCTTCGAAAACTGGAGTCTACTAGCCTAGGTCGAATGGCATCTTTCAACAAACCAAATGTTGAACTATTTTTTGGGAAGATCCAAGAAATCTATGAAAGGTACTCTCTTCAACCTCAAAACGCGTGGAACCTTGACCAAACGGGTTGCTCTACGGTTCACACGCCGTCACGTGTGCTAGGTAACATAAAGGCGAAACAAATTGGAGCAGCTACCTCTGGAGAACGTGGAATAAATGTAACGGTGATAGCTTGCGTCAATGCTGCTGGAACATTTATTCCCCCAGTCATCATATTTCCTCGTGTTCATTACAAAGAATACATGATTAACAATGCGTCACCCGGTACCCTTGATATGGTAACTTCTAATGGTTGGTCCAATGTAGAACTATTAAGTACCTGAATCAATTTATCTCTGTGGTCACGTCTTCTCGTGACAATGAAGTGTTGCTTATTATGGACAACCATGAAAGTCACCTTTCATTGGAAGCGATAAATTTGGCGAAAGAAAACGGCATCGTTTTTCTCACGTTTTCCCCCCACACTAAGCCATAAACTCCAGCCACTAGACCGGTCTGTCTTTGGGCCTCTCAAAGCCTTTTATAACAAAGTTGCAAAGGATTGGACGATCAACCACCCCGGAAAGCCTATTTCTATTTACGACGTCTCCGCATTGTTGGGAAAAGCATTCCCTCTGGCATTCACGCCAAATAACATTACCGCGGGATTCAGGGCTGCTGGCATCTGGCCCTTTAACGCAGAAGTGTTCGGAGACGATGAGTTTTTACCTGCTGAAATGACAAACAGACCATACCATGCAGCAGAAGCAGCAGCAGCTGAAGTCCAACTGCCAGATGAAAGTGAGGAGAGGCAAAATAACAAATTCGTCCATTTCCCAGAGCACCACCAAGGAAATATTGTGGTAGAGGACGAAAACCTGGGAGGTGTATGATTATTCCCACTGACACGCCAGAGAAGCAGAGAATTGAAGAGGAAAAGAGTAAGAAAGGCAAGTTATGCCCAAAGAGAGAAGCTGCTAAAAGAGCTGTACAATTTTAATCATCCTCATCTGATGAAGAATTACCTGACCTTGGCGATAGCTCAGTTCTAGTTCTGAAGATGAGGATTCCTCTAATTTCTTTCAAACTAACGAAGATCAGCTGATTTTCTTCAAAGGCAGCTGGGTTCTAGTTAATTTAAAATCGCCGGTAAAACTAAAGGACATGTTTACTACATTGGATTAGTAGTAGAACAAGACAAATCTGGACCAGATGTGACCATAAAGTTTCTCAGGAAACAAAGAAACCATTTTGTATTCCGAAGCGTCGACGTACAATTATTTAGTGAAAGTATTGCCTACTCCAACAATACGTCGTGGATTTCATTTCTTTAACATTTCATTTCCACAGGATCTTAATTTGAAATAAATTGTATTCAGTATGAATTACGTTTAACATATTTTTATAATAAAAAACAAATACATACTACCTAATGTTATGGCTTATTTTAACATAATAAAAACTATGATATTCAATTATTTATTTCCCAAGGTAGAACCCACGCTGTCCCAATGTAAAACCACAGGTTGTACCATGGGACAAAAATCACCAATTGCTTGAACAATTAGTAGTGGTCTACGCACTGATGCTGGCAAAATTGATTGTTGGCTAACAGTTGCCTACAGTTATAGCCTCTGCAGAGCTAAAAGGTTTTTGTATTGGAACGAAAGATGTCAGCACAATAACTGGAGAAGTAAAAAATGTCCCCAGGTACAACCCTTTCCCCTATATTATCCAACGGGCAGGTAATAGAATACTATACTTTTTCTATGATAATTAAATAATAGAGTTATGCAATATTTTGTTTTGAAAATTAACAGAAGCTTTTGAATTCAAATCAACAGTAGTAGTTATATTTCTACTAGTCAACTGGTTTTCTCCGTGTAGGTTGTAGTTGTGGAAAGTGGATGTATATAATACTTATATTATATTGTTTAATAGTCATAGCAAACATTTTTTTTTTTTTTTTTTTATTTACATCTAGTTAGTAAAACAATAGCTATTTAAAAATAAACGATCATTAAAACGGTCGTACATAAAATTTTATATATTTGTTAATAAATTGTCATTAAAAAGGTCGTGCATAAAATTTTGTATTTCGGGCGTAAACAGCATTTATGTACCTTACGTGTTCGCATTCGATTTTTTCCCTGTTTAGATGTATATACCAATTAAAAATATGGTATTCTAGTCACATTAACTTCGAAAGCAAAGAAAAATCAGCTGGACATTCTAGAAAGATCACTGGGAGCCATTATTTGGTAATCAGGACTTCACATCTTCATCTGTGAGACCGTCTTTATCACTTTTGTTTCATAAAAACTGTAATAGTAATAGATGTAACTGTGTAAAAGAAGGTTTAAAGACTCCTGTAGAATGTTAGTGCAAGAATTGTGTTAACACTATTGTAGAATCAGAAAAAGAAAAATCAAGAGCTGAATCTGATACTCAATGTTGAATGTATAAAATAGAAATAAAAATAAACTACAGATATAATTCTTATGTTTTAGCACACAATACGTCGTTACTACGCATTATTCTGACGGTGCATTATCACAAAAATCCTAAGTTAAAAACTATAAATCATAGATCAATAATTCTTTTTCCAAACACTTTTTACAACCTTTCTTTTTATTTCGTTCGCAGCATATACAGACATATTTTCAAAAATAAAAAAGTTTGTCGCATATCGAAATTTACTCTACTTGAATGACAAAAAACAATGCGGTATCTTAAAATATTTTAGTACTGTTAGAGGCGCTTATATTTCTAATTCAATTAAAAAAAATCAAATCGATGCTTCAAATATTTACTGAGATATGATGTTCTATATGTTTAAAACCAACTGTTTCATAAAAATGTAAAATTTTACATTTTTCAGAATTAACAAAATTCTGCACAGGCCGGAAATGTAAACAATTATTGTTAATGGAAAATTATATAGGTTTCAAAAAATATTTTTGTCACATTCGAACGTTGATTTTATTCGACTACATAGAAAAATTAAATCGGCACTTCACTGTATAGATTATTCTTATGAAAAGCTTATTTACCTGTACTATTAAACAACTATCTACAAAATTAAATTAATTTGGAAGTTAGAAGGACAAACATCAAAATATTATCTTTATAAAAAACATCAACGATGTATTGACAACAATTTCACATTCCAGCTCAATTTAAAAAGAATTTAGGATTAAATTGTAAGGTTTAAGTGCTTGTAAGCACTGAGCTGATGTTGAAAATTTATTGCCGAAACATTCTAGGGGCTCAAACAACTACATGTTGAGACGATTATGATTTTTCTATAAATCAAGTAGCTTTTTAAAATGATTATTTTTATAATAAAGAACATGTTTTTCAACATTTATTAACAGAATTTTTTTTTTTTTCATATTACAATTTATTTGTATTGGCACTAAATGTTGGGATGGTAAACGAATATTATTAAGTGTGACATCCAGTAAAAGAAATACTGCACTACTTTGCATTTTTTGTATTTTTTCTTGCAATTACAATAAAACAAATATTATAAAGAACTAACATTACTCTTCAATGTAATTGATAATAATTTTTATAGTAAATATCATTTTGATGTTGATCCGAAATAATAATAACAATAAAAAAAAAACATTTTACACGCTTAATTGAGTATTCTGGATGTATTTAACTTTGCGCAGAACCGTATGTCCCCGGTGGAGGCCTGTAGAATTTCGGAAACGCCAACAGCTGCATGTAGTTAAAGGCGTATTTCTTTATGCCGATATTTTTGAAACAATTCTCTCTTCTACAACCCTCGCTGCGAAATTGAAAACATTTATAAATAAGCACAAACAAAAAACCAATTCAGGAATTATACAGTATATAAGTCATTTATTTGCTAATGCATTCAATAATATACGTGCATAAAAATAATAGTGATATACAGATTCGGCTTAAATTTTTCTTGGATATAGTGCAAAACTATAAAGAGCAACAGAAAGAAGACTATTCATACAAAGCAAGAATAAGAAGGCGTAGCAATCCTACTATTCTTAGCTACGCTGACCGATCTCATCCATTGGCTCAGCCTAGACCAGACACCGAGACCAGACATCGAGTCCACAGTGTGTAAAGGTAAGGCAGTACATTCTGGTTATAAAATAAGTAGTTAATATGACAACCGTTTTTTATACCACTCGTGAAAAAATACAAATATTAAAGTGGTACTATGGGGGGGTCATTCCGTTCAAGATATATTTGGTTGCTATTGTAAAAGATACAAGAATTGACAAGTAAAAATATCAATTTTCCAAAAATAGACTAGATTTTTCATATTTTGCAAAATGTTTATAAAATATTATTTCTTAAAAAAAAATCAATTAGAAAATATTAATTTATTTTGTTGACTTTTTGATTTTTAATGTATATTTTCTTGATCATTAACTAAAAAAGTATCTGGTCATTTACTGTGAATTTTGCCTCCTTAATAACTATAATTTAATAGTACTCAAGTAAAAAAACTCAAGTAAACAACAAAAAGCTAAAACTGTTCAAGATTTCATTGAAGTAAAATGAAAAGTAAAACAGTCAAAACTTTATTTTTTTAATATGAGATTAAATTTCATTATAGCCATAACTGATTATTTACTTGGCCATATTAAAACAAATTAATATTTAGCTTAGAATATGGAAAATACATATAAAAAAAAATATTATTAACTTTGTTATATAAATCTACTTTTAATTCATCGTGCGAATCCGGTACAGGACTGTATCTACCTTGACAGAGGAACGAACCCCTAGCCCATAAAATCAAAGGCTGGATAACGGCGCATTGTTTTATTCACTTATTCGAAGACAAAGAATTATTTACATAATTACACCATGCCAAAAAATTTACAATTTACTTGCTTGTATGAAACTCAAAACTTCATGCTAGTAGTTATGTTTGTAAATGAAGTGAATTGATCGAAGGTTGAAAAGAGTGTTTTTACCGAGAACGAAATATATGTGTAGCGAGAGATGTTACCGACTCCGAGGCATGTTTACTGTTCGAAGTTTGAAATTGGAGCGACGATAAGCAAAAAAAATAAGTGTACCGTAGCAGGCGATGCGGGGCAACTTGTCGGTTCTTATGTGTTTTATTGAGTCGGAGAGACAGAAATGTTGCGATGCAAAAGATATAGTATATGCTGGAATGCAGTTTGGATTCATGGTGTACATGATATTTATCACAATTTACAGAAAATATATTTAGCTTGTACCATATCTCGAATCCGTTGTTTTGATCGCAGCTGGATTGAACAGGGACGGGTTAGGAAATGTTAAGTTCAAATTTTGTTATGAAATTTAAACATCTATGATTGAGAGAATAATGAAATTTTAAAAATGTATGTTAAATCGCGTTATCGAAATTATGTCATGTCATGTACAAATCTCGGTCATCAACTCCGACTTAGTCATAATCGGCCAGCCAACAAGTATCGACGTTAGCATTGTTGCCAAATAATGTGTCTCTTTAGTCGATCTTTGACTCTCCACCTCAAGTTTGCAAAACTAAACATCTTAAAACAACAGATTTTTGAAATATTTAGTTTATTTCTGTTTTGAACGAAGATGTGGAGAGAATTTTGTGGACAGTAAGGAAAAAATATAAGGACCAAATCAGGCACATAAAGAGGTATGAGGTTAAAAATTTAGCTGTGATGGCAGAGATGTATGGAGAAACATCATCATGACTCCAAAAAATCTAAAGTATCTAAAAATAAATAGTCGTTACCTTCTTAAGCAATCTAGAGCTCGTTGAAATTCGTGTTCGGCTAGATGATATTCATCAGCTAATATCAGGGATTCTTCTAAAGTTACTGACATTCCAGTCCTATCTTTGGCACTTTTACAACTCGTAAATCGTAAACCTGCAAATAGAATTGAGTATTCAAGTTAAAATTTTAAAAAACAAATTCCAAAAATTAAGAGTTTGATGATTTTTTCATGGATCCCATCATCAGATCTTAACTAAATTGATATGGGACCGCCCTCTTTCTAACAAACAATAAATCATAGAAATCGCTGAAGTCGGTTACAAATAGGGCCCGAAATGGTTCCTTTGAAGCACTCACCATTGAGCTGCCGACATGTCTGGGCGGCTAAATGGAGTAATTCGACGTTTTTGGCTTTGGAGCTATGTACAGATATCCTGAGATCTTCTATGATGGCACTCAAAGGTCTCGTTTGACTCGACGAGGCGGAAGACAACCTTCGAACGTTGTCGGCGATTTTTAATTTCTTGTATCGCAGATAGTATTCGTTTAGCCTGTCGAAGTTATCTATATTCGATCTGAAATAGAAAAACAGATCTTTGTTATTACTGAAATGACGTTAAAGTCCTAACATAAGACATTCCTAGAAACTTTACATTTAATTATTAATATTATTTTTTCTGTGTCATCGGCATAAACTGCTACGGTTATTAGCCTCGTGTTCTGTGTAGGCTTTGTTACTGTTTCCCAGCGCCACTTTAGAAACAGCACTGTTAATTAGTACCCAACAGTGAATGGCATCAGAATTATTTTAAATAATTAAATTAAATGAAAAAATCTTGGACCCGCAGGCAGAGACTCTACCACTGAGCCACCCACCCCGTCATTAATATTATTTAATATTATTAAGTGATGACAAAATAAATAATAATCAAATACTGTAAGAAGTTAAAAGGGACAGCTATATTGATTAGCGCGTACTGTCATAAGAAGAACGAATCGAGCGTAAAATACTATTGGAACAACTGAAAATAGAAAAATAAAATAAAAACAAAGCATATATTTATGGACAAAAGCTTTTTGTTGAAGGAAAAGCTTATACATATAACGATATAATTAAAAACAAAAAAAAAGAAGTGTAGCTTGAAAGAGGTTAGGAATCCTCTTACAACAATCGTCAAAGAACTACACAGGGACTTTAATATTCCTCCAAGTGCTTCAAAACAACTAGTTTTGGAAAATTCAACCCAGAGATTTTCATCAAGATTACCACAAAATAGCGATTAAAATTTATTGTAACTTTATAAATCCTTTTTGATTGTCTTTAGTATTTAAGTAAAATTTGAAATAAAAGGAAGAAAAATTAATAATTATCTCCTAGATTTTAAAATCGAACAAATACGAAAGAACTAGTCACTCTCCCAAACTATACCATATTTATTAAAGAATATAAAAAAAAACGAAAGCATATCAATTTTACAAAGTATTAGAAGTGCCAACGAAAACTTTGAAGAGTTCAAAATCGTACTAAACCAGTTCAATATGAATTTCGACTTTATTGTTATCAGCGAAACAAGAAAAATTTTAGATAATTCTTTATCAGTTGAATGATTATGACTTATTTTATAATGATGATAGTTTCAATGAATGTGATGGGAGTAATTAATTTTGCAAATAAAAGTAATTTATAAAAAATGACTTCATAATCACGCAGATGCCATTAAAAATGGAGTTTTTTTTAATTTTCTCATAGATCCCATCATCAGATCTAATTGTATATGGGACAACCCTTGAGATATCCTCATTCTAACAAAAAAATAATCATAGAAATCGTTATTTGTAGTATTAACATTCCTGTTCTGATTTTCTAAACGAATTGCCAACGGTGTCTTATTTAAAAATGTTGAGTGCAAACTCAATAATGGGAATTCAGATATTTTTCTTCTTATATCAAATCTTCTCTCTAACGTTTTAAAGCCATTTTCTTGTTCTAAAACAATAAATAATAAATAAATACCTAATTTGTAACAAAAGTTGGCTACTGTTTGTGTTACTTACATGATTAGATCTTAAATTGGTTAATTAAAAAACGGCACATTGGAGTTGTTAAATTTATTCATGTGGCATGTGCTACTAATGAAATACGTACTCCGACTTATTGTAATATTAAAAAATATAATTATTGTCCTCAAATTTCACACAAAAAACAGCCACAACCATTTCGCTTACAAAAGTGAATAACATCAACAATTTGTTTTCATAAAATCATAGAAGCGAAACAAGATAAAAAAAATACAGGGTGTTAAAATAACAATTTTAAAATGAGTTAAACATTATTCGTAACCAAAGCTCCTCTATTTACCTTTACATCCGGTCATACATTGTAAAAAAACGTAGCAACAAGTTTTATTAATTAGAATTATTTCGAGATGTATTGCGACACATCAAGCGTCTCCACCAATTCATCTTCGTACCTAGGTATTTGCAAAAATAATTATTACAAAACGTAAAGAAAACACACTTTTAGTAAATCATGACCACACAACTCGATATAAATTAAATAATGTTATAATGGGCATGGGCCCTAAATTATTAAATTAGAATTAAAGAACACTCATTCCCTAAATTTAACTTAAATAAAAAAATGTGTATGTGATTTAATTTAGGTTTAGAATTTTTCTCTTTTTATATATAATATTGTATTTTATTAAGACTGTTCGTTCTAAATAACCAAAAATAACCTACGCTCAAGGTTTCTTTTTGTGAGTGTTTTTATATTTTTATATTTACCTCAAACGAATTTATATACATTGTTTTTATATTATTTTTGGTAAATAAATTATTAATATTAATTCAATGCTTACTCACCTTTCCTGCGGTTTTGTGGAACCCAAACTCTCCGCTATGGTTGCCATTTCGTTGATTCCGATGTTGAAGAAGACCGGGGTCACGTGGAACGAGATAGTTTGGCGGGAAGGGATGAGACTGTACAATGAATCGGGAACGGGAAGGGAAACTACCAAGGAATTCCGCGTACCCGTCACCTTTGGATTGGGATAGGGCTCCGTAGCGGGACTGGGGCTCCTTACTGGAAATGAAAATAACAGAAATTGGTTTAATGAATGATGAATACATGTGACGACAGTTTGTTATCCAATACCCCAAGGTGTAGAATATTAAATGTTATCCTGTCATTAAATAAAGTTGTAAATTGTAATTTTATATTTAAGATTGTCGTGCCAACCATTTCCATTCAGTTCAGTCCTGTTTTGTTTTCGTTATTCGCGATCGATGAAGTCATTCAGTCTGCAAGACAAAATCTGTAGAAATTTCAATAAACGACTGCCGATTCTGGTCTAATCCATTCGAGAACATCTTGTATCTTCGAGAACACATCTGGTGGGCGGCATTTTTATATAAATAGCCGTTTGAGTTCAGTTATAATTAGAGATCGATAAATATTGTTAAATAAATTAGTATATAAGTGGTTGAAATAAATAGTGTAGTTTTGAGTACAAATAAATTAAATAAACTAGTATTTAAGTGAATATAAATTAGAATAATTAACTGTTTAAATAAATAAACGTTATATGATAAAGGCATAAGTTGTGTATAAAAAATAAAAAGTCATAATGATGTATAAATATAAATAACAGATTCTTGGCAACCCAGTTTGCCAACAAGGCGAGTTAAACTTTGTCATTTATTTACTAGAATTGCCATGTAAGGCAAGAAGGAAATAATGTAATGTTTCTAAGGTACTACCCATTGGAGACAATTACCTAAAATAAATAATACTGTTCTCAAATCTTCAATGGCGACGGACATATCACCCCACATGTCGATTTCGTTTCCGTAATAGCTCAATAGTCCTTCAAAATGGGCCAAAGGACCCAATCCGCTTAGCAATATGACGAAATTAGGATCCGGTTTATGGCACCACAGTTTGGTTAAGAGTCCGGTCACCAAAGAAGTCAACTGAAACAAACAAATCTATATTCGACCTTCAAAGTGTAACGTCAACTGTCAAAACGTGATTGATATGTCAAAATGTTAAGTCAAACGTCACAAAATCAACGTGAAGTTAGCTGTACAATACAATGTTTTTAAGGAATAAACCTAAACAAGATGGATTAAAACAGTCTTGTCTTAAACGAAAATAAAATACTGAAATATTTAAATAGCCTTTGTCTTAGTTTACTACATTTTTTCAAGGACGAAAATGATAATTGCTTACCGCTTGCGAGAAACAGACGTCTCTTCTATAGCGGACGTTACAAAAGCGTTGTGCTACTTTAGGGCTTTCCTGTACCCTGAAGACGGAATGCGTAAGCCGGGCAGTTTTTAGTAGTCCATCCATGGCGAGTCGTAACTTCCTCATGCTGGGCCTCAGCTCGGAAGCCCAATCGCTTATTTTGTTGATGTCTAGACCGTCTGTAAATTTGTTTCCTAAAAAAATATAATTTGTTTGTCGAATATTTTAATGAACATCTTGTAATTGGTATTTACATCAATATTTAATCTTGGATGCAACAAAACATACTTATATAGCATGTATCAACGATATATTTCTTTTTTTCCGCTTTGAACAATGGTTTATTACATCTATTAATTGAACGTAAAAATTTAAATGTTTGTTGATTAAGTATTTTTTTCATGGCAAAGTTTTTATCAAGCATTGAGTAGTATATTCTGTAACGTTTTAGTTAATTTTAACTGCCAGGATAAAAGGTTATTTATAACTATGACATTTAAATTTTGACCCAAATCTCTATTCAATCAATTTAATTTGGTGCTATAACCAATCCTAGTTAAAATAGTCATAGTAATGACTAAAAAGTGATTTGAAAGTAAGCCCAACGCAATATTAAAAAGAATATATTTGACAGTTAATCATTACTAGATTTATTACTGACATGAAATTAAAAATAACATCCAGTTATTTTTCTAACCCAGGATTAATTTTAACCAAATTTTAAGGAATATCTTAAAACAAATAACTTAAAACAAAACAAAAATTAAAACTCAAGGCTATGTATCATATCATAAATATATAGCCTTGGAGTTTTTCTCCTTTTCTTTTATTTTACTTGTAAATTATATAATTGAAAATGGCTTATTATCTATTATTTCTTGTTTAGCAGTTTAATTGGGAAGTGTTCTGACAAAACGTGATAAATCCATTATTGCAATGCTCCAATGTGTTTTAAACGCAATACCGAGTCAAACAAACTGAAGTTGTTTAAATTTCATAATATATTCTTCAATTTAAAAATAATATTTTGCGGACCGGCCCTGTGTACAATAGCCACCTGTGCTCAAACCCACTCATTTCAAAAATACAGACATACAGACAACATTCCAACACATATACTTTCTTTCAATTTGCCGCCTCTTGCCTTGGCACACTCACTAAAATTAAAAATAATTTCGAAAGTGAATTGATATTATTCGTTCGTCCATCGGACGAGTCCATTCTACAATAACGAGGGGAGCGACAGGCAAAGCGTTTTTTCACACACAAGAATTGACGAGTTATATTTTGACCTCCGCATAGTTTGTGAGCATCGTTCTCCTGCCTCGCCTACCGAAATACTGGGAGTCGGTAAATTTACATCGTCGTCTCGTCTTTTATAACAATAACATGAAGTGGTAAATTTCTAAAAGCGAGTACATTTTCTAGCCGGTTTCTTTATCTTTCTTTCATTACATTTTTGTCTATTTTTGTTAAATTTGAATCTTTATTATTTTTATTCATATTTATTTATATTATTAATATATACCTGTTTCAGCCTTATTAGTATTTAAGCTACCCTGTAATTGGGTGTGTTCCTGTTTGGACAATAAATGATTTTTTTTTATAAATATGTAATCGTTCTTTACTTGTGAATTAAATCAATGTAGCATTTTTGTTTTCACCCTTTCAGGCATCACTCTGCTCCCGCTGAGGGTTTTGACAGATATCCCAATCAGCCTTGGGTAGAGCCACTGGCTTCCTTCAATCAGGCTTGGGGTCCAGCTTGCCTTTTCTCCTCGCATGGCGACTTCGAAGCTCAAATCGCTTATTGTGCCACCATTTGGATGCCCTACTCCTTCCCAAACATTCAACTCCTGTCTTCTTCCATCCATTCTACGGTCTAAATGGGCTTCGAGCTGTGCAAGTTTGGTCACCCACTCAAGCCGTAACCAGGGCCTCACTGCCGGAGACTTGTGATCGATGCGTTAAATACCTTTCACAGCATCCAGTTCCCCTGCATCAATGTACTATTCATCAGTGTTTGATTTTCCAAGTCAAGAAGTTCTCCTCAATGTTCATAACTACAGTCCACATCGTACCTGCCTAAGCAGACGTATAAACAGGGGGCCAAACCTTTAAAAGTTTACATACATTTACAATCCATTAATTCCTCTCAAACAGAACAAACTGTTTAATGAGTATTTTAATTTTTTTATGAATTTATTAACACGTACTTTTTTTAGTTAAATGAATACCTATACCTAATTTTGTTGGATTTATTAGTTTTTAATTTAATTTTTGTGTTTATTTATTATGCACAAAATTCAATAAATCCCAAAGTAAATTATAATGCATTACTGCAAAAAGTGGCTTTATCACGTTTTGTCAGATTGGTCCTCAATTATGAGCCATCTGTATGCCATATAAAAAGTAATTCTTCGTCTCATTTGATGTTAAGTCTAAAGTCGTATGACTGTAAACCTAACAGCATTGGCAGAATCACTCAAAAACAAAAATATTGTGTAAAGAGTCCTTTCGCCACCAATGTTAAATAAAAAAATATTAGATTATGACTAAAATTAATTTTTTGCTAATAGTTGAAGTCCTTATTTATCTAATAGTGAACTTTTAACTCTACCTTACCGTGCAAATTTTTGAGAATTTTTTTTTTAAATATGAGTATTTGTACAGTGTCTTACTAGAAAGTAAGATCTCAACAACAATTCTCGAATTACACTATTATTTATTGATTAGATGGAGTAGAAAAAAACTAAAAATAAGGTTTTTGAAATATTTAGGTTTTGTCTTTTGCAATAAAATATATAGGTTACTGTGGAATTTATTGAGAAATTAATATTAAAAAATCACAAAAAATTTTTAAGTAACCTAGCTTAAAATGGAGTCAAAACATTTGGCAACGTTGCGTAGCGCGCGAACTGCAGAACATTGAATACATTCAATGTAAACTTTAACGCAATTATGTTTTTCATTTATATTTATTAATTTATTTATTTTTACCAAATTTTTTATTTTATAATTGAAAATATCACAATAAATGAAAAATATCAGCTTATTAGAGTACTATCTAATTATTTATTTATTTATTTATCATAATGAGATATACTTACACATTATTTATTATAATTTTTTTATTATTTAAATAAAATTACGACACAAATGAGTAAATTGAAAACAATTTTTTTATGAATAGTGTAAATTTAATTATTTAGTCATAATCTAATATTTTTTATTTAACATTGGTGACCTCCTTAAAATGAAAAAAACTGCTCCTACAATATTCATAGCTCTTTTACTAAGTAAATCCCGTCTTACACCTACTTGAATGTCGAAGTAATTCTACTAAAGGTAAGTGCGCACTTTTATGTATCGGACGGAACGGACGCATCGGACGAATCGTAATTTTTTTTAGACATCGCACATTGATGCAGATGGGCTTTCCGTATTTTGGATGATTTTATACTTTGTTTGGTGATTTAATGCTTTGTTTGGTGATTTAATGCTTTAGGAGGCAAAATTTTTCCAATTCTACCGAATGACACAATGAAAACTTCTGTGATCTTTTAAATATATTGCGTTCGTCTATAAAGAAGCAAAATAGTACCTTTCGGGAATAAATTAGGAGGAAAGTCTCAAAATAAAGTGAGTTAGAAATTGAGCTTTATTTAATTCAACAAATTAAATATAAAAATATTTCACCTAAGTTAATAATAATAAATACAATTAATCCGAAACGATTCTTGCTGCGGCCCATCGCGAACTTACTCGAATTTTTGAATGACGTCATCCGCAGGCATCGCCTTGACGGATTTAGTTCTTGTTCAAGAATTCTAAACGGATTTTCGTCAATGCGACACGTTCGATACGAATCAATATGCGTTGACTCCTTTAAAGTATAGGAAAATATTATATTATATAATACGTATAATCCCCAATATGTACAAGTGCGCGCCTACCTTAACTCTGACTTTAATAAATAACATCATTAGTAAATTTTTGACTGTAGATGTAGATATTTTATTTTTTAAGAAAACTATGTGGAGTACCTTCGTTTTAATATTTGATGACAGAATATTATTCTTATTGTGAATAGTTGTTTTCAATAATTAGAAAAATGATTCGTTGTTTATTTCTTTTAGTTCATTTTTTTTATTGAAGATGAAAGTACTAATGTAGGCAATACAAAAAACGAAAGATGTAGCCGTTATCCACAAGGCCAGATTTAGATTTCGTGAAATGCCATTGCCACCTAATGCAAAAGTTTGCTTCCAATATAATTCAAAAATATCGTCGTCAATCTTACAAACTGACGTATTTCAAAAAATGGAGTTTGTGAGATAAAACTGTAGAAACACTTTATTTTTAAAGATCTTTCTTCTCACAAAGAGGCGTAACTCAAGCTGTAACCGTTACGTAGCAATAGAAACTTCCGTGAGGACGTATCTCCTTACTCAAATGCAACACAAAATTTTAAATAGCTCTCCTGTAAAATTAGGAAAAATGAAATAGGTCAGTTTGTGAAATCGCCGTCGATATATTCAATGTATGTTAGGATGGAGCATTTTTAAAATATTTTTATAAATTTTGATTCTTTAGATTTTTTTCAAATAATATTATTGTAACGTTTGTTTAATTTATTTATAACGTACTAATTAATTTATATATTATTTAGGCACTAACTCACAATTCTAATTTATTTATTACAATTTGTCTTTACTGTCCAACACTTAAATTAAATCTTTTCGTTCGTCGACAAACACGCGCTTTTTATATAAAGCCAGCTCAGTACCAGAACACACTCGGCTTTCCAGAACGATCGGGAACTGCCTCTCTATGACTCATATGCCGCAAAGGGATCACTCCGGTAGCATCTCGAAGCGGTGCGCTTGTGTCTACATGGCCAGCGCTAGACTTTTAATTATTACTCTTTTATTCAATGCTGTATGAATACTCCCTTTTGGAGTTAACATGGGACATCTGTTGTCTTAATTCAACTTTTGACTTTATAAAACCATCTGTTTTTTGTCCACAAAGTGGTATTGATGTTTCAGTGACCAGTTTAGCGTATCTCTCCAGTGCTTGGGAATAACATGGTTACCTATTTTATATCAGTTTTAAAAGGATTTTGTACCAATGGACAAATTTGGAAGTAAATGAGGTTTTGTTAATTTAAGTTTAAAAATTGTTAATCAATCAAATCATTGACCTCCCCCCCCATGTTTACCTCTGGTAAGCTGCTATAAGCCAACGTACATGGGAAAGTTTTCCTGGATCTCTTCGTGATAAACTTAAGGACAGCTACCAGAAGCAATAGCTTGACAAATATCCCAAAAGAATTTCTTATCGGTGCTTAAGTCATCTGGACTGGTATGTTTTTACTTTATTCTTGACGAAAGTTCGCCACAAGTAATTTACTACGTGTTGGCATACTCGTTTGGGCTCATTGGGCCCATAACATTCGGCGTTTGAGCTCGTACCATGTTCGAGATATGGTCTCTGAAAATATGTGATGCCATCTTGACAGTAGCATCGTAATGAATGGTCTTACTCATACAGACCATTGGGCCTGATTCAGTAAGCAATAGGATCAATGGGCCAGCAATTTGTTACGTTTGGGTTCATATCGTTTTCGAGATATGGCTTCCGAAAATATGCGATTCCATCGTGGGTATACTCGATAGCTCATGAACAGATGAATAGAAAAATAACAAATTTTAAACTTAAGCTTTAACCCACCCTGCGGTGAGCTGATTAGATTTTGGGAACAAACAGAACATCTAGGGGGTACTTTATGAGAGTCGTTTTTCTACTTTATAGAACAAAATATCTGTTATTTACGCTTTGAGAAGAAAATTCTTCAAATAAGTTACTGTCAATATTATTCTCTATAATTTTTGTCTTGTACATAATTTTCCTAAAATGGTCCTTATTCGAGAAATTTGACAAAATGTGAAAATTCCAATTTTAAGAAAATTTGTTCAAATGAAGTTTCTTGTGATGTCATTCTCTATCATTCTTGACCCATACATGATTTCCCTAAAATGGACCGTATACGAAACATTTGAGGAAAAGTGTAAATTTCGTATTTTAAAGATAACTCGAAAACGGATAAATAGAACAATACCAAATTTAAAACTTAAGCTTTAATCCATCATGCAGTAAACTGATTAGATTTTAGGCATAGTCGGAACATCTGGAGGGTACTTTATATGGGTGTTTTATTACTACTTCCTAAAATGGTCCGTATTCGAGACATTTGACAAAATGTGCTAAAATCGAATTTTTAAGAAAATTGTTCAAATAAAAGTTGCTTATTATGTGATTATTTATAATTCTTGTTTTTATACATTATTTCCCTAAAATAAACTGAATTCGAGATATTTGAGGAAATGTGCAAATTTAGAATTTTGAAGATAACTCAAAAACGGTAAAGACAAAAACACCAAATTTTAAACTTAAGCTTTACCATCCTGCAGTAAAGGGGTGCTTTATAGGGTGTCGTTTTTTTTTTACTTTAAGGAACATCTGTTTGAGAAATTTTGATCCGATGCACCGTTCTCGCGGTATGGACGTTTGAAATTTGTTTAGTATTTTGAGGCGACGAAGGTCGAAAAATTGAATTTGTTAAATGTTCAAACACTAAATTCTTTATAACATTGGTAAAAATTAAGATATTTGAAAAAACAAAAATGCGTTTTGAACTTAAGGGATGTGACTAGTGATTCCCAGAAGGGGACAAGAGAAATCCCAAAATTGGGCATATGGCGGAAGAGCAAAATGCACCGCGGTCCTAATTTCATTGTTTGCCTATAACGGCCAAACTATTTGAATTTTTTTAATGCCACTTACAAAGCTTACTCTTAAATGTGAAATCTTATGTGTGTGTGAATTTCACCGACATCGGACCATAATTGGCTAAGATATCAAACAATTAAATAATTTTTTTTTCCAAAAAAAAATAAATTTTTTTTTGAGTATTCTATTGTGTCTAGAATACGATTACATTACGGAAAATTCTGCAAATATATTTTATCTATTTTTTTGACCACTGTTCATTGAGTGACGACCAAAAAACACGGTTTTTGAGAAAAGTTGCCTAAAATTGACAATTTTTAGTTTTTTTGTCTGAAAATTAAACAAACCCAAATTTCATGTCTTCTAAATGTGTATACAAAGTTTAAAGTGTGTATGTTTCTTCTAAGTTGTAGAATTCTCCCGACAAAAGTCCCATTACACGCGCTCCGCGGGATCCAAAACTCGTGTATACACTACATATTACAGTAATTTGATTTTTTTGCGATTTCCAGTTTTAAATTTCTTGCATATCTAAATTTATTAGGCTTAAAATTTATTAAATTGTATTTTACTGACTTGTTATAAGACGTTTCTTGAGTTTTGTGCAAAATATAGAATTACCAGATATTAGCGAACAAAAAGCAAGCTTATCACCAAGTTGGAACTTACACTCAGGCTTAGGATTAATTTCCTAACATTTTTAAAGTATACCTTTTTGTGTATTTTTTTTTGTGCTCTTTTCGATGGCGAAGTTAGTTTTTTCAAATATATTTATTTTGTTAGATGTTTTCGGAAAACCCGGAAAAAATCACATGGGAAAAAAATTAAAAAAAAACTACGCCTCTGGTTTCCTGCGAATTCCCGAAAAATTATGTCAGATTTCGCCGCGGGACTTATTTTATTTGAGAGCCAACAAAAAAATACGCAACTTCTCTCATGGGCACATATGTCTAACATTTATAATTTCGCCACAAATTCATCGCAAATTTCATGTCCATGGTTCTGATCAAAAAAACGAAAAAACGACTTTTTGGTAAAAGCACTTCTGGCGGCGAGAAATTCGCCATTAAAACTACCTGTGCAATAAATTTCCGAACTATTTTTGCCTCCTCTTTCGAATGGTGCATTTATTTTCACTATCGGAATGATACTTGCCCAGATAATTAGCATTTTTACAATGGAAAATTCCGGAAAACCCGGTTTTTCCTAATTTAAAAAAATTTGAAAAACTGCTACATCTTTTTTTTCTTTTTTTCGGAAAGATCACATCAAAATACACAAGGTCCTTTTTGTTTCATCCAATTACAAATTAATGTAAGCTCGAAGGGGCTTTTTTCGTTATTTAATTGGACTAATAAGGGAAAAATTAGAGAAAACTTTAAATTTTTCAGTATTTTCGTTAACAATAAATATATATAAATAAAAATGTTTCCGAGTAAGATGTGTGTGGAAACTGAATGTATTTAGTTTATCCTCTAAACATTTAGGATTATACAATAGGTTGCACAAAATAACCGGAAAAAAACGTAATAACTAGTCAGGAAAGTCATGTGTTGGACATATCAGCTTTTTGTTCATGGTAAATTACTTTGGATATCTAACAAATAGATGCATTTCGTTTGGACTCATATTATTCGCCGTTTGGGCTCATACAGTTTTCGAGATTCGCCTTCGAAAATATGCGATACTATCTTGAAGGTATTATCAAAATGAATACACTGGTCATGCAAACCATTGGGCCTAATTCAGTAAGCAATGGGCCAGTAATTCGTTTCGTTTGGGCCAGTGGTGGCTAATGCATAAATGCTGTAGAGGTGCAGAACTGTTTCTAAAATTTACGTAAAATAGTATTTATGGATAATCTCATTAATTTTAATTTAGTTTTAATTATTAAATAGTAAATAGTGTGTGTGCATTGCACCGCTTGGGCCGCCGCCCGCTCATCGTCACCTTTAGTTTTTTTAGTAGTCTTGATAGGCATATGCTTCTCAAAAAGATAAATTAACAAGTTTGCAAACAGTGGAACTTTCTTATCAACAGTATTTTGATCAAAAATAACAAAAAAGTGTATTAAAAATTTTAAAGTAGAATGTTCAATTCAACAAATAACAAACCTCCTGTAACATACCAAATATGGACAAAAAATCACCATGAACTGAATCAGTTTCGTAAACAAACAATACAAATACCATTAACTAATAGACTAGCAGCAACCTTCGTTGAGCTGCGGCAGGAACAGAGTTGCTGAGCATGAATTAATTTTGGCGTATTAGGTAACTAGACTGGAATATTGGTTTTCAAAGCATGGCCGTTTAACAATAAATTACATAGGCATTATTTATATTTTTTCATTTACAACAAAAAACTATTTACTAGTTGCCAAGCTAGATTATTAGGTAGCCTAATTTCCTTGGAAGAGATAAAAAACATTTTTTATGTAATTGTCGTATAAAGGTCACGTATACTGTACATTATACAGTGTGTCCAGTTAAGTCGGTACCATATGGGAAACTTTTATATTATTAGTTTTTGCAAAAAAAACTTATTTTTCAAAAAAAGTTTCATGCATGGGCTAAAACTGAAAACAGAACCATTAGATATCAAATTTTTTTAGTTGTGTACGAGGTTTGTCAAAAAAATATGAATTTTATGTAGGAGAAGACTTTTATTTTTAACAAAATCGAAAATCGTTATCAAGCAAAGTTGTAGAGAATTAAAAACTTCGGTTAGATATCCAATATTATCCATATTACCATTAAAAACGACCTTTAAAACTTTTTGCCATAAATACGAAATACATTAATTCGTGCAAGTTAAAAATATTGGATACCTAACCGTAGTTTCCAATTCTGATCAATTTTTCTTTGTAACAATTTACAATATTGTTAAAAACAAAGATAATTTACAACTACATAACATTCATATTTTTCGACAAATCTCCTGCATAACTGAAAACAATTCGATATTTGATGGTTGTAGTTTTAGTTTTACAGCATGCAGAATTTTTAATACAGAACTATTTTTTTGTAAAACTGATAAAAAGGAATTGTGTCTTTTTTGCACTGTTTGTTTTGTTTATTATGTATATACGTTTTAATAAAAAAGTTTCCTATATGGTACCGACTTCAGTAGACACACTGTATAAACATATTTTGTTTGTTTTTATTGTTCTATATGTTAATATGAATATCTTGCCTATTGTTTTTAACCATAAGGTACGGATGCTGAAATAGAAGACATATCTTTTGTTGGTAAATAGCTGAAAAAGTAGCCAATAATATACTTCTTGTAAGGGCATGTCTCGAAAACGGTATGAGCTTAAACGCGAGGCATCCGGGTCCATTTATCTATTTGTTAGATATCCAATATTATCAATTTACCGTAAAAAAATCTGATGTTCAGCACATGACTTTTCTGTCTAGTTATTACAGTTTTTCCGGTTACTTTGTACAACCTACTGTATCACCCCTGTAAATGTTTAGAGGATGAACTAAATACATTCAATTTCCAAACACATCTTACTTAAACATTTTTTTATATATCGCACATCCGATCAAATAGAGTTATGACTCAAAAAACTTAGGTTTTTTAGTTAAATAGATACAAATACTGAAAATTAAATGGTGCAACGTCTCAAACAGTCATATCTGTAACTCCACATATTCACCACTAGATGTCAGATGTCACGGCTTAGCACTGAGACTAGTTTGCTCTTAGTGTTCTCAATTAGTGTGACATTTAGTGATTTACTTTTTTTATAACTCTATTTTATAGGTGCGATATGTTCACTGCTAATGAAAATACTGAAAAATTTAAATTTTCCTCCAATTTTTCCATTATGGTTCATTTTAGAGAAATCATGTATTAAACCAAAATTATAGAGACCATTGTGCATGAATTGTAAAATTATTTAAATGTAAAAACATCATATATCATTACAAACGACCAAATGTATACACGTTTTTTGTCAACTTCTGCATTTGGTGTGATATAACTTACCATTTTTTACGATTTTGTTTATAGCTTTAGACACGGCTTCGGCTTCTTTGTTGATAATGGTACATCTCGTCCCCGGCGGTTGATCCAGAATAACTGTTTTCTTTGTGTTCCTGAAATTCGGTTTTAACCGTACGGCGGGACTGCTGCATCTGCCACACAAAAATTTGACTTTGCTGACCAAACACATGACGCTAGCTTCGATATTCAATTGCGTGATGTCCCAGGGCTCCGGTTCGTCCGTCGGTTTGTAGTAATTCGCCGATGGCGAATTGCACATTATGTTGGTGTCTAAGAAAGTACGACCGGTATCCGCATCTAAAGATTGAGGTTGCGAGGGCTTTGAACTCTCCGTTGCAGTGGTATCTTGGTCTGCGTTTTCCAGAGAAGCCTAAAATAGGGATTTAAATAGATACAGCTGTTCAAAATGGAAAATTTTATTAAAACAATTAAAGAATTACTTTTTTTTTGTTATCAGATAAGGATATTTGACAAATTATTTGCAAAATACTTCCAAATTTTTGATATTTGTAATTTTTCACGTATTTGTTATGTGAAGATATAAAGTGAAAATTTTAAAATAAAATCATCAATTTTAAAGTCCATATCTTAAACTATTCAGAAATCCTTAAAACATATAAAAAGTAATAGCTATTTGTTGTTTCTTCTTTTTTTAACTATATTTTTTATAAGATTTAATTTAATTTCGCAGGTGCACACTTTTCCACTTTTAAAAAATATTCACTTTTCAGGCATGTCACGACATTTCCGAACGACCCATATAATAATAATAATAACAATGAAATATAATTTAAACATACAGATTAAAATAAATAAAGAGAAGAAATGCAAAAAAAATCAAAAATAAAACAAAAATGTTAATGTCAAATAAGTTAGTAGTTCGAATGTTCCAGATGTTAAATTTCGTATAAATTAACTGAAATGAAATACAAATCGCAAAAAAAAAAGATTTTGATTTTTAAAACGCAGTAGTTCAAACTTATTGCACATAAAAATCTGCAAATAGTAAAAACGGTACATTTTTACTGTAGTATCCATATTCCTAAAAAAACTTATTGGCCAATTAAGAATGTTTAAACGTAACAAATATTATTTGCATTATAATGAGAATTAAAAAAGGACGATGCAAACAATTTAAAATAATTTTATTTTAAATATATCTCCGATAAATTTAACCGCGAATAACTAATGGATGTAAAATTTCATCTAAATAAATAATTTTCAAATAATAATTTTTAATTCTAGTAGTTTAAAAATAACATAAAAAATACTCTACAAATGCGGTACGTTTTTAATATAGATAAAAATTTCTGAAAAAATACCAATAAATAAGTAAGTAGTTAAAATGTATCGGAAGTTAAATTTCCTTAAAACTAGTTCAAAATCGAAAGCAATAACTAGAAAAAACAAACAATATAGAAAATTTTAATGTGGTTTAAAAAAAAAATGAAATAATTTGTTCCTTGTAAGTACTTAAATTTTTGATGAATTAAGCAGCTTTTTAAATGTCACGAATGTTAAATTTTATTAAACATAAATCAAAATTATTTAAACAGGTAAAAAAAAAATTTAGACTTACTTGCAGTAGTTTAAATGCATTACATATGAAAATCCATGTGTAGAATATATTAATAAATCAAAATTGATGTTAATATAAAACAAATAATTTTTAATTCTACTAGTTTAAATGTATCAGACAAGACCTCACAAATATTAGAATATATGAAAATGGTACGTTTGGTAATATTATTAATATTAATATTATTAATATTATTAATATTATTAATATTATTAATATTATTAATATTATTAATATTATTAATATTATTAATATTATTAATATTATTAATATTATTAATATTATTAATATTATTAATATTATTAATATTATTAATATTATTAATATTATTAATATTATTAATATTATTAATATTATTAATATTATTAATATTATTAATATTATTAATATTATTAATATTATTAATCCTACTAATATATAAATGAGAAAGTTTGGATGTATGTATGGATGTTTGTTGCTCAATCACGCAAGAACGGCTGAACGGATATGGATGAAATTTGGCACAAAAATAGATTATAGTCTGGAATACCACATAGGCTACTTTTTATCCCGGAAAAATATACGGTTCCCGTGGGATGGATTTGTTTTTCACAGACATGATTTTTTGCATAGAGGTAGTAAAACATGAAAATTTGAAATAAATAATAACGCGTCTCAGGGTTTTTGGATTTTTACATTTTAGGGGGGGGGGTTAAAAGTTTGTATGGAAGTATCGATTTTTTTTATAGGTGGAAACTTGAAAATTGGAAGTATACCTTCTCATCACAAATAAATAATGGTGTGTTTTAGGGATTTTGGATTTTCATATTTTAAGCGCAAAATGAAGGAAATAAGAGAAAAGAAAGTGGAAAAAGGGAGAAAGGGGACAAAGGATAGGAGGGAGAGAAAGAGGAGAAATGAGAGAAGGGGGAAATGGGGGAAAAGTTGTATGGGGGCATAAAGGTAGGAAATTGAAAATATGAATTGTAGCTACTTAACATAAATAAATAGACATTAAGGGGAGAAACGGGAGGTGAAAGTTTGTATAAGACTTTCGGTTTTTTAAAGATAGAAACTTGAAAATTGGAATTGTACCAACTCATTATTAGTAAATAATGACGCATTTCAAGGTTTTTGGATTTTTACATTTTAAGGAAGGGGAAATAGGGAGTATCGTAAAACTAAATATTAAATAAAAATAAACAAAAATTAACAAAAATAAATAAATAAAAATAAATAAAAACAAATAAAAATAAATAAAAATAAGTGGAAATAAAGAAAAAATAATAAAAGAAATTCCAGCGCAGCCGGATCGGTTCAGCTAGTGTAATATAAAGATCAAAAAATTTCATATTACAATCATTAATGTAGTATGTCTATCTCACCTCGTTTTGACTGTCTTCACAATCCGGAAACAGAATAAAGTTACTGTCATCTGGCGTTTGCATATCCGAACAGAGACTCTTGACTACTTCACTGGTGTTCAACGAATTCAAATTCGTATCGTTATTATGTACCTAAAACGAAACATTTCTTCATATAAACATACAATTATTATGACTTAAATAATAATAATGCCAAACCTAAAAATGACACCCTAAAAAAGCTCAAATCGGACATCACAACCACTTAATTTTTTGCTTAGACGATAGAAGTAACCAATATCACCTTTTTAGAATTTCAATAAAATAATGTTACATAAAAATTAAGTGCCCCAAATGATATTAGTATTTATTTTATAGCCCACCTTCCAAATATCGTCATCATTAATCGGAGTGCACGGTGTGGCGAAATCCTCTAATTCAGGACTTCTCAAGTCCAACGAGGTGAGTTGCTGAGTGATCCTTTTAAAAGGCGATAACACATTCGGTCTACCCAAACTATCTAAACTGGCGTCTTCCCCCACTCCAGAATCCTCGTTCGGCAGCAATTTATTTTCTTCGATGAAATTCAAAGCCTCCTCCACCAGACCTAAATACAAAATAGATAGATTTGTACAAGAAAAATAATGGTTAAATATATTATATTCACAATGTAGTTACCTGAGTCCCATAAGCTGAGGAGTATTCTTGTCTTATTGATCATGTCCTCACAAATTGGCAACATCCCGTTGGTCTGTTTCTCTTTGGCTAAACGCATCAGATTCCTCATGGCTTCAACAACTTCCTTTCTCAATTGTTTAATCGCTTGAATGGCGTCGTTAGCCATAGAGATTTTTGTCGAAATTTGGCAATTTGTACCAGATTTTATCGGAGATTCCTTCAATTGTTGGACTAGCCTGAAACATTAGTATTATTAATAAATATTATTAAAATCAATAATAATATTATTAATATAGACACCTAGATATCGAAAGCAGCTTACTTGATCAATCCGCCGTTCTTGGACTTGTGCGAATGAGCCGTAAAAGCTCCCACAGTGATCCAATCATAAAATCCCGACTTGTTGAGCGTATCGTTGTGCACCCACATTCGTTGCAAATGTAAATTTACTGGAGCGAATTCCAAGCTGCGGTCGCTCTTTCTCGACGACGCCTTGAACATGCCGCCCTTGTGCGCCTGTAGATTCTCCCTGGCTTGCGAGTACAGCCGCAAGAGGTGTAGGTGTCGATCCAGCAGTTCCACTTGTCTTGAATGCCAAGGTTCGCGGAGCTCGCCCATGCCGGCTACCTCTTGGAGGAGTTCCTTTTCCTGTTGAATCCAAATGTCCCTGAGGAAAACAACCTGTATTTACTGTATACGAAAATCGAGTCGACCACTCAGCATCCAAGATTTACTCACAATATTTGTCGTGGTAATGAGAAACATATTCTGCTCTCGGCCATATATTCGTGAACTGAAATATCTCCTCCTAAACCGGAATGGAATCTGTACGTTTGCAAATATGGAGCAGAGACAATCAACTTCAAATCAGATTGATTCGGTAACTTCATCTTGACGCCCAATCTTGGAGGCAATGACTGAGATCTCCTGTGAGAAAGAGCCTACAACAAAAATATATATTTTTTTATTAAATTACCTTCTTCAAAATCACTATAGTTACTTGGTTTTATTAACAGAAACTCTAAAGAATTAAATATGGCCGCATTGAGAACATTATCCGAGGAGAACAACCACAGAGAAGCGACAAAGCATTTCCTGCAAAAAAATGGAGTGGGGGTAATCCGGCTGGCTGTCATTTCAACTTCAACGCGCTTGACACATAGATACCTTGCCAGCTTGTCAGTTTGACTAGTTTAGTCGTGATCCTTGCTATTTGCCGATTCGTTTTGAGTTAAAAATATATTTTATTTTTATAAAAATGTGTTTTATTTGTAATTTAAAAACAATGACAATCCACCTTTCACGTTATTCGTCAATTTTTCATTACTAATGTGCGAAAAAAGCGTGGAACTTTTGAATCTAGTAATTTTTCATACAACTTATATTTTCTCTCTTTCTTATCCTCGCCTTACAGCTGTTGGGTTGACTACGACGATTAATCTCGGTCATCGTTACTTTAAACAACTGTCATCTAGTCTGTATAGTAGGGGAGCCAGTGACACTTTTTTGGTACACATTATCTAAACAGGATTTTTTTAAGACGTCGTCATCGAATACCCCATCGCTGTAGGGAATAGCAAAGTATTTCCATGTTCTACAAGGTAAGAAACAACGAAATATTTGTAATTTTGCCTTGCGCACACCTAAAAGTGGCTGGTCCCATACCAATATTAAAAGTCAAAAATAACATTTACGGATGTGTAATTGGAACTCACAGTAGGAAACATAACAACAACAAATTTTTTATTTTAATGGGAAGTAGGATTTGTACATGAGTAATAGATATCATGACAGAAACTACCGTAATATAAACCAATATTTTTTATATAAATTTTATGCACGATAAATAAGGTAAAATAATATTTTCAATTTCCATATATTTTTTCTCAGTATATAGCATTTATTACGTTCATTAATTTTTTTTTCTCAGTGTATTATACCGGCTATCCGTCTCATACACATACTTTGATTACTATACGAGGCAAGAGAGAGGTCCGACACCCCCAACATAGGGTGCGGCCATTTTGAACCCTGTGACACAGCTTACAGCTAAAGAATCAGATCGCTCACTCTGCGTCGGCACTTTTGATCTCAATGTTTCAGTTTATACACTGTGCAACTCGGATAATACAATAAATGATAACCGCCTATAATAAACAGCAGTCTTCTGCGTACCCTGAATTTGTATCCCTGGAGTGGATGTTATTTTGGAACTTTCAACTGGTCCGAGTGAGCTAACTGATTCTTTAGCAATAAACTGTGACTTCAAAAATTATATTCACTGACACTGACAGCAGCAAGCAAAATATCAGGTGCGTTTTAATCATCCGCTTCTGCTTCCGGAATTGTCGGTTTAGTCGTTTTAACCTGTCAGATTAAAACAAGAAAACCGACAATTCCGAAGCAGAAGCGGATGATTAAAACGCACCTATTAAAAATATTGCGCCAAGATGTAGGCAACACGTAATAAGGGTTCAAAATGGCGGAGTTTTCTATCTCCTTTTAAAAGGCACTCAGAAAGCTGCGCAGTGCGACCATTCTCCGTATAGTAAAAGAAAATCAAAGTAAGTCAAAAAAGGTACTTCGAATAGGTAGAAAGAAAGAAGACTCTTGTAGACCACTAAACGTCATATGTGCTGATCCGTCATGTGTTAAAGAAGTTTTGAAGGCTAAGAAAAAATTAGTGCAATTCGATTATAAGATAAACTCTGATCAAACTTCAATAAAGAAGGAGCAATTTAAGAACACTAGCTGAAAAATGAAGGGAACGATAAGAGTTTTGCTATTCGGTATCAATGGTTGTCCTAAGGTTATAAAAAAAGACCGACCGGCAGGAAGAAAAAACTAGATAATACATCATTACGAATGTACTACCAAAATGTTAGTGGAATGCGTACCAAAATGTCGGACTTTAGTTTGACAGTAAATTCTTCAAATTATGACATTGTTATTATCACAGAAAGCTGGTTACATGAAGATATCTATTCAGAGGAACTATGTTGCAGTAACTACAACATATTTAGAGCGGACCGTAATGCACAAATTACAGCGAAGAAGAACGGGGGTGTTCTGATCTTGGTGAAAAATCACATACAGGCCTCAATTGGCAGAAACTCCGAGTTAAGCTTGGAGCAATTGTTTGTATTGTCTCCTATCAGAACATGCACAAAGCAGTGGATGTTTAAAAAATCTCAGGAGTGGTGGGAAAACTCACCAGGACAGAGACAGGCCAAAAAGTTCTTAAAAGGACCATCGTCTAAACTCACCGAGCATCTACTAAGCCTTAATAGGAAAAATACTAGAATACTAGTAGGTCTATTAACAGGGCATTGTAGGCTTAACAAACATATGTTCAATATCGGTCTGACAGAAGAGGCCTTGTGCCGATTCTGTCAAGAAGAAGAGGAAACGGCAGAACACGTATTGTGCTACTGCGAAGGTCTAGTAAGACTGAGATTCCTTACACTTGGAGAAGAAAAACCAAGGGAAACTAGCTATACCGGAGAACTACTTCCCAGTCTATGGAGTCTACTACAAAAGACCGCATTAGACAAGGTACTCTAAACAATGATTAAAGGATATCCACAATAGATCTGAAAAGGTCAAGGTGGGGGAGGCCACATGGCCCATAGTCCTAATTAAATCTTAAATCTTAATTGTCTCCTAGATCGTCTGAAGATCTATTCAGGGACCACTGTCGACAGTTGAACAAATTTGTGTAATGTAATTTTTACAGATTTTGGCTTACAGATCTTATAGATTGTCTCAGAATCGACCCATAAGCTGTACATAGTAGGGAACTTTAATTTTCCTGAGGCGCAGTGGTCGAATGCCGATAATGGAGTGAGAGTGCTTTACAACTGGCACAAATGTATGGCTTTTATAATATGTACCAACAAATGATCGATCTTCCGAAAAGCCGAAACATATTTTTGGATTTACTGTTTACAAATGATTATTCCACTGATTGTTTTAAATCGCTGGACCCTATTTTTAGTGACTCTATTAATCATACTTCATACTCTTGTAGTTTTAGGTTAAATAATGCTAAAGATAGATCCACTTAAGTAGAGTTTTTACTTTGATTTTAAAAATGGTAATTATCAGGGTCTAAATGCTTATTTATTTTCAATAGATTGAGGTCTTATTTTCATTAATAGTGATATAAATGATATTGTTTCGGAATTTTATGAAATTCTAAACTATGGTTTTCAGTGTTTCATTCCACAGAATAGATTTAAATCATCCAATGTTCCTTCTTACTTTTCTAGTGATTTAAGGTGGTTGATTTCTCTTAAAAAAACAAACACAAAAAATATCAAAAGTCTAAAAATGCTACAGACTATTTAGAATTTAGTAGGGTGAGAGCACAGTGTAAAAAATTAACACAGAATTAACAAGAATTATTTAAAAACATTAAATAGTGATCTGACTACGAACCCAAGAAATTTCTGGAAATTTGTAAACAAAAAAAGTTCAAATGAAATTCCAAAAAAGATGAATCTGAATAATGTAATGGCCACTGATAGTCAAGAAATTGTAGATCTTTTTGCTAATCACTTTGCTACAGTCTTCTCAAATTCAAATCCGATACCTCTTGAAAATTCTTTACCAAAAATTAATATTAACTGTCCAGTTATAAGTGTGGCTAAGGTATTTGAAAAGTTGGGGTCATTGCCTAATAAATTAATGATTGGTCCTGATGGTATCCCTAATTTGGTCTTGAACTGTCTTGAAGCCGTTTGGAAAGAAAGTTTCATTTCTCCTATATTTAAATCAGGGTCAAGAAATGATATTAAAAAATATCGTAGTGTATCTATACAACCTTCTTTGGGATTCGATAGTTTAATGTATAACTATTTGAATTGGCAGTGTAGAGAAATTATTGGGGAAGGTCGTTCTACGGTAACCAATCTGCTTATACCGGGTGTTCAAATTAAAGTGTTACAGTTACATACCGCCGAAAATATAAATTTTATAAAAAAAAGTTTCAGACAAAAGTTTTAGTTTTTCGGGGGAAACATTTTGGCGAAATTCATTTTTTTATAGCTGACCATAATATGGCCGTATCGAGGTGGACTTTTTTATTTTAAAAAGAAACCCCGTTTTTTAACATTTTCTTAAAGTTCATAAAAAAATAAAAAAACTTTTAATGAAAACATTTTTTTATTGGACTTTTACTTATTGAGTTACATCTACTTGAAAATTTTGCTACGCGAAAAAAAAGTTGGCCATATTATAGTTAGCTATAAAAAAAGATTTTAGCCAAAATGTTTACCACAAAATAGTTATTTATGCAACAAGTGTGTAAAGTTACCCTTTTTTGAAGAATGTGAATGTTGTCGCACGAGCCGTAGGCGAGTGCGACAATCACATGAGTCAAAAAAGGGACTTTACACACGAGTGGCATACAATATTTTTTCTACTACCGTACACATAATCCACTAATATTAGAAATATAAAAGTTAATTTTTTCACTAGTGAAAAAAAGTACTTTACGCACTAGTGAAAAAAAGTAAAATGTGCCAAAAATTGTACACAGCAACAAAAATAAATTTATTGGAACTTTACAAATTTACAGAACAAAATGACTAACAAATGAAGAAATATTTAAAAAAAATAGGTTTTTAACTCTTATGAATATTAATATTGAATGTGCAATTATTGCAATTACCAAAACTTAAGGTTTTGGCCTTTTCCAGCACAGAGTTTGAAAAATGTTGTGATATTACTTCTGTAACCCTATTTTGAGCTTCGAGTGGTATGGATTTGGCCATTTCAAGTAAAGAGGTTGAAATATTTTGTGTAACTCTAGTTTCACTGTCGAGTGGTTCTACTAATTCTTCATTAGAGTTGTCAACGGTAAAATTGTAGCTTTGTTTGGAAGTGGATGGCATACTGTCATCCATCAAAATTTTATTAGAAATTTTGTTTTTTGTGTTATTGTGCTGTCTACGTAGCCTTCTGCAACAGCCGATGATTTCCATCCTCCATGTTTTTTGACCGTTAGAAGGTCTCCTCCAGAATTTGCCAGCATAGTGGCTGAAGACCTTCTAAAGCAGTGTCCTGTAAAAGCCGTTGGATTGGGCAAGTTTAGATACGTTGCTATAACACTTGGCATTTTACCAAAAGTATTTATCCCTACAGGCTGTTTAGAATATTTTCCATTTGCGAATTTTAAAAAAAATCTGTTACAATTTATATTTGATGGTCTTAATGAGGTATATTCTTTTATGAAAGATAAATAATCAACTGCAGAATTATTTGGATTTAAAATCGTAAAAATGCGTTCTATTCCATTTTTGGTTTCTGATACTTTGACAATATACACTGTTTGTTTATCTTCCACATCGTTAATTGTCATTTTACATAATTCTTCCCGGCGACAAGCTCCCGCAATTCCAATTATAAAAGCTACCTAAAAAATAACATATTGTAATGTTACAAATAATGTATTAAACATTAGGAAATATCTTGACGTTGCGCATGTAAAACTCCAAATAAATGCTATTGTAAAAAATATAAAAGTTTTAGGTATAATGTGCTGCCTAACAACCCCGGTGGCCTGTTAGGACAGCAACTGATTTTGTTAGGCAACACACCATACGAACACACATCTCGTTGCAAAACTTTACAGAATATTTTAATTTTATACTGAGCATTCAAGCATTTACTTACTTTGATCATTAAAAACTTGGAATCTGGAGCTTTCAACAGAAAATTAATTAGATCTTCTCGTTCAAAAATTTTGGATTTTTTTTGTTTATAACCTTTATTTTTTTGTTTGAGAAACGCTATTAACTTGTTGAATTTCGAAATATTAACGTTGTTTTTATATTTTAAGGTGCTTTTAAGCATAGAATAAATCGACCATAGGGTAGAAGCTTTGCAATTCTTCAATTCATCAGAGAAATATGCTAAAATAACGTTTTCCGAATATTTTGTCACCTTATTCTTCCTACACCATTCTATAAATGCATTGTATTTTTGCTGATAAATATATGCAGATTTTTCTGGCAATAAATTTTCAGTGGCCTTTTGTGCACTGCATAAGATATCTGGGGGAGTATTATCAAATTCGCTATCGCTAGATACATTTGAATCCATATCGATTATGACAGATATAATAAACTGCAAATAAAATTTGAATTTAAGTAAACAAACATTAAAAAGTAAAACTTTTTACCTTCTCAAACTTGATTGAGTTTAAAAAAATGCTAAATTGGCTTTAGAATCTAATCTTGAACTTAAGTATACTTTTGTCGTGTTCTGTTATAAGGTAGGTACTAATTAAAAGTTTAGAGATTGACAGTTCTTCTAATCCACACAGCCACGGCCAACTTACTTTTACCAAAATCGACATCCACTGTATGTTTACTTTTAATTAAATCGATGACATTTAGAGAAAATTATAATTAAAATAAACTGTTGATAATTTGTTGGACACTAAATAGATATAAGCAAAAATAATTTATTTATTTGTCTTAGAAGGAGATGTTAATATAAAATAAAACGTTATATTTTGTTATGTACAAATTTTGTCAAATTTTACTTTTTTTAACTAGTGCGTAAAGAGTTTTACTTTACGCACTAGTGAAAAAAAGTACAACTTTACACACTTCGTGGAGTGCGTAAAGTACGTACTTTACGCACGTTAGTAGAAAAAAATATAAAACTTTCGCCTGAAACGTTTTTTTTTATAAAAGGCGGTATTTAACTGTAACACTTTAATTTAAACACCCGATATATTAGCCGTTTATTTTGAAAGTGGCCTAAGTTCATTTATACTTAAATTGAGATATCTAAGGGTTTGTGTAAATTTTGTTTGACTACATTAAATAAACTTACTGATTATTCAACTAATGCAATTGTCCAATAAATGAGGTTAACTTGTTAAATACTAATTAATTAAAATTACCTTCATCACTGCCTTCGGATATTATCGATAATGAATATCTTAATTTAAGTATAAATGGACTTAGGCCACTTTCAAAATAAACGGCTCATATAATAGTAAACTGTCAGATGCCTTGGAGAGGGGGTATCAGGTTGATGTCATATATACCGATTTCTCCAAGGCATTGACAGAGTTAATCACCGGTTGTTGATTGAGAAATTAAAAAATCTAGGTTTTTCAGAGAGTCTAGAAAAATGGGTATATAGTTTTCTTAGTGGGAGAAGGTTAATGGTAAAAATTGTCAATTTTTTGTCAGAAGAGATGGCTGTCAAGTCTGGGGTTCCCCAGGATGGGCATTGTTCTCCTTCGCTATTTAGTCTGTCAACGACCTCAAATATTGTATAAAGTATTGTGAATTTTTAATGTTCGCTGATGATCTCAAATTATTTTTAATGGTTCTGAATGATTTTAATATTAGTTTACTTCAAAGGAATCTGGATAATTTGTCTGATTGGTGTAAGTTAAACTTGTTGGATCTGAATGTTGAAAAATGCTTTAAGATTTCTTTCAGTAAAAAGAAAAATAAGATCTCATCCTCTTATTCAATAGATGGTCATGTGCTGAATGACTTGGGAATACTTTTTGATTCTCAACTGTTTTAGTGAGCATATCAATCAATTAGCGGTTAAGTCTCAAAGGATGTTAGGGTTTACTTTAAGAAATTATTATGAACTCTCTCTGGAAGCTGCGAAGTCAGTGTATGTTGGGTTCGACAGATCACAACTTAAATATGGTTCAATTATTTGAACGCCTCAGTATAACGTTTATAAGGCAGTACTCGAGCGAATAAAAAATAAATTCTTGAGATATAGTAATTATAGGTTTAACATGGATCTTATTACTGATCATGACTATTCTCTTATCCTACATAAAATGACTTACTCTGGACAAAAAAAGAATTCGATATCTCATTTATAAAATAATAAATGGTATTGTTTCATGTCCATCTTTGCTGTCTTAAATAAACATTGCAGTGCCGCAAAGAACGCTACGGCAAAATAATTTATTTTCCATTAATTTTCATAGAACAAATTATGGTAGATATTCTTTTATGGACAGATCTCTAGAGTTTTTAAATGAGAGAGGGTAGATTGGATGTTTTTAATAACTCTTTTCAAGTGTTTAAGAGCACTCTACTAAGGATGCTTTGATGCAATATAATCGCTATAGGCACTGAAATATCATTGTATATTAGTATTAATATTCTTGTGATTTTTTATTTTTGATAAGACCGATTCCTATATTTCTAGAATTACTTATTTAGATTTGTAAAATTTATGTTGACATAACTATATTATATAGTTGTAATTTTGTAATGGGGGTTTCCCGTTTAATAAATAAATAAAAAATAAATTCAAGGTAACCAAATTGTACTCTTCGAACTTCAAAGGACCGACAGTTATTTGCCGCGTTTCAATATCCACATCCGATGCATTTTTTACATCTCAAGCGTTTATCCACATCAGACACATCTACTTTTAGATAAAAGAAACAAAAGTTGATGCATTTCATTCATAAAGTATGTTTTGTTTGGTCCCAATCATCGGAAAAGAGAAAGAAGATATTTTATGCGGATCGAAAGAAGACAGACTGTAATCGAAAATCTCGTCTGGCAACGCTGCTGTTGTACGCAACTAAAAGTCTGTTGATACCAGTGGCATATCTTATTAAAGATAAAATCATAACTAATTATAAAAAAAATAATGAAATACTAACCGATATGGTGTGCAATAAACTTTATAATGGTTTAACCTTTAAAGCAGATTGGATTTGGTATAAGGGTATGAAGTTCAGTGGAATGTAGGTAAAAAGCTTAAAAACACAATTTTTTTTCAAGAATAATACATTTATTACATATAAAGATGTTAAATAAAATAAAATAAAACAAGATAAATAAATCAAGATTTATTTTAAACAAATTTACGAATTCAATTTTGGGGTTAATATTTGAACAATTTTTAAAATTGGTAAATGAGAGATTTTTAACACTACTAAATTTATAAAAGTTATTAAATTAATAAATTAACCATACTTATATACAAGGTGAGGATTTTAAATGGAACGCTTCTTATAGCGGATCTGGTAATAAGAATTTTGTAAAATCCGAAAACACGTAGAACTGTAAAACAATAAACCTATCCATTCATAGTTTTTAACTTGTAAAACTAGGTAGTAAACTAACTTACTTATTATCATCCATTAATGTGTGCGGCATAGAAAAATTATCTTCTGGTTTCTTACTAGAGCTGTCAAAAATACTGATACTGGAATCAGAGCTGTAACAGAGTATTCAGAACTTTTAATGTAAAAATAAGTATACATTTTGATTAATAATAAGGTAGTTCATGAAAATAATCAAAGAAAGAGTCATGTAATATGAGTTTATAAAAAAGTTTGTCCTTGTTAAGCACCTACAAAATTTAAAGAACTTACAATATAAAAATTTCTTTGTAAGATAAACTACCAACTTTCATCTTAAAGGATAAACACTTAAATGAACATTTCCGAAACATAATTAAGAAAGTTTTTAGTTACCTAAATGAGCTTTCTCGAAACAATGAACTTAGTTTTGGCAGTGCTCCAGGCTTGAGATATTTGCTTTTTGAAGAATATCATTAGGATCAAAATACTCCGAGCATAACACTCTTTTTTAGATACCTTCATTTTCTTCAAGTCCTACAAGTGATAGCCAAATATTTCTTGTATGCCTTTCGGTTGGGAATATAAAAATCATGCATAAGCATATTTATTTTACCACTATAGTCCAGACTAACGTATTTCTATTAATTACAATTTTTTGCGAAATTAATAATGTTGAAAGATCAAAGAAAATAATAGTAATACAAAAGTAGATAATACATGTGATATTACGGCAAAAATCTTTAAATCTACACCACTGAACTATGCAATACATCATCACCTAACCTTACTTACTTATGAAAAGATACTTCAGCACCCACATTTTCCAGTTTTTTGCTCAAAATGCACTCGAGAACCATGTTGTTAACTATACACAAGCCGAAATTTTCCCAAAAAAGTCTAAAGATTAACAAAAACACCCAATATGCAACAATTTAATGGATCGCAACGTCGCAAACTATCGATGGATAAAATACTATACGTGACATCCGTGACGTATAGTATGAATGAAACGAAGTTATTTTAAATTGCGGTGGTGTCACGTTTAACGCTTTTAAAATCCTTGCATTTATTTGCAGGAATAATAATGGTGTTTGCCACAGTTTATCTTAGTATAAGCAAAGTTGTTACTTAGCAAGCGTATGTATGTAAAAACGATAGGTACAAAAATGCCCTGCCTAATGGTGTAAAAATAGGTTCTGCTAAAATATCAAGTCTAATGAAAGCAGTTAAAATAGATTAATCTACTTTGTATATATTTTATACGTTTTTTGTTTTGTTACAAATCATTTTATTTAGAGATTTACTATTAGAAATGTTTCGAGAAATATTGCAACATCTCTGCCCACAATGCGTCGGAGTTGGAAACACTGCACTAGGTACGAAAATGAATTGGTGGGGACGCTTGATGTGTCGCAATATATCTCGAAACTATTCTAATTAATAGAACTTGTTGCTATTAGTGAGTTATAGGTAAAAACTATTTTTAAATATGAAAGGGATAAACTACACAGCCTGATAACAGCGCACCAGGAAACGCATGTCGGTTCATTTACGAAATAGCTACGCGCTACGTTTCTTTGCAATGTATGACCGGGTTTTAAATATAAATAGAGGAGCTTTGCATCTACTATATATCTACATCTGCGTTTGTTTATCCGAGATGTACCTGTCCAGATTATATTTTTTACATCTCGATTTGAAATGAGATGTTCGTTCCATGCCAGAAAGTAAGTGTTCTGTGAAGTCCAGTTTGTCAATTTACCCTTTGTTTATGCTAGCATGAATATAAAAGTGATTAGTTTGTTTAATTTTTGTTTAGATTTCAAATTTAGGTTGATTTGTAGTCTCAAAAGTCAAATTTAAAAAGTATAAACTTCTAACTTGTCATTGTCATTTTATCACGTGACCAATAAAGTCTAGAGCGTTTGTTTATTACATCTACATTCAGATCTAATTCTTGTGATAAAAAATTTACATCTCAGATGCATCCGATGTGGATATTCAAACGCGGCAATCGTCGCTTCTCTGTTGATGTTATTCTCGGACATTATTCTTAACCTACGTTAGATCAACACTTGAATAATCTGTTATTTGGTCTCCTCATTATTCTGTGCATATCCAAATGGAAGCTGTTCAAAATCGATTTCTGAGAACTTGTGCTCACGGAATGGGATTACTATTATTAAACGATTGTAAAACTTTTAAACCTAGAATGTTTATTTATAAGATGCACTAATGACCTATTGTTTTTTCACAAAGTGTTATCAGGTAAAATAAATTGTGAAGATATATTATCGTCTTTGCCATTTCATGTACCATGTTTTGTTTGAGCTTCCACAACATAGAACAAACTATGGTTATTTTACTTTATCTAGAGTTATGTGTCTTTGTAATAATTATAACTGTGACATAATAGGAATCTGTTACAATTAATTTAAGAAAAAACTCTGTATATCACACCCTAGACTCAGCTAGAGCTGTGGGTTTATTTTAATTATTTTAAATTTTTAATTTCGTTCTTTTGTCATTTTAGTTAGGTTAAGTAGATACTTGTAATATTTTATATGTATATATTTTGTAAACGGATACATGACCGTTTAAATTAATAAATATATAAATTATAAGATAAACTATTATATGACCCTATAATTAACCAGTCTATTTAAAACTCATTATTCACTTTTAATTTCAGAATCAGATGTGACGTACCATGGCTCTATTGTTTATTAGATTTGTTTACTACTGTAAACTGACGTTTTACAAAACGTAACCCAATTTTTTTTAATTTTGCTGTTTGTTGTAAATTGTGTTGAATTAACAATATTTTTGTTTTTGCTGAATGCTATTTCTTTTATACAAGCCAAAGTGACAATTTACCAGTAATAGATATTTGTGATAAACTGTCAATAGGTCAGGAGATCAACCTTTTAACTTTTAGAAACAAAAACCTTACCTGCGCTGGATGATGAACGGGTTTCTTACAAGGAGTGTGCTCTGTGCTGCTACCTTTGTCTTCCCCTTCCAGGAACCAAGCGCTGATGGTCATGAACCCTACTGTGCTTTGAGATCTAGAGAATATGGGTATTCTAAGACGGGTCGAGTCTTGTACGACGCTCAAAAGGATGCAGGTCGACCCCAAAGGGACAGCAGTGTCAGATACTCGCTCCTTTACGTCGAACACCGTGAATCTGACTTTGGTGTCTCTCGAGAGACCATCTGAAGCGCGAAAGCTCACTGTGCTCAGAAAGATCGGGTTACTACATTTCTGAAAAACGGATCATGTACTAATAGATTGCTATTTTGTTGAAAAATTAATGTAATACGCCGACGCTTGAACCCTATAGACACTTAACAATTATTTAAATTGTCGGTTATACCTTTAAATATCCAAATTTCATATCTATAAATGGCTGTGTATTAAACAATTTTGATTCAAACGAAATAACTATAGGTTTGTTTCAGCAAAGTTTTGAATCGTTCAGAACTTTACTAAGTTTGTGCAAAGCTATTTTAAATATTGCTTAAATTATATCTAGAATAATATATAAACAAAAATAAATAATTTAGAAATACAAATATATAAAAATACCAAAATACAAACTTACCAAGTAGATAGAAGCAACGGATGAAGAAAAAGAAGCCACTTTCTGTTTGTGAAGAAGGGTAAATGTTAAATTAATATAAAACGTTAAATATTTCCCCTTTAATTTTGCTGTAATTTGTCTGTACAAATATTGTGAGTTCATTTTTTAAAAAATGTTTATTTGTAATATTTTTTTGATGGTTTATGATTTTGATTTAGTCGCTACTACAACAAGAAATTGGTCAAAAATCAGAAAAAAATTAAGTCATTCATGGACAGGATTTTTGGATATTTGAATCTGCCTGGTTATGGCGTCAGCGGATTTTTCCAAAAATGTAATAGCAAAAGAGATAAATTAGGTACTCACTTCTATAACTTCTGTTCTACCGTACTGTATCCAACATTTGGAAGACGGTACAAATACGTCTATGACTAGAGATGGATTTGGTGGACGACCGTGTCCATCGCACAGTAAATTATCACAAGCGAAAGATATTTCACAGAGTGGAATTTCATTTACGTCTGAAAGAAAGATTAATGTCACTGGAATTTGATAAAGCCATTTATTAAACCCATTTTTAGAATGAGTTTAGATTCAGAAATTGAAATTTTGATTTTTACAACTACAACGTCCGACAATGACATAAACTAGGTTAATAGTTAAAGGTTTGGCAAAATAGTAAATGTCATTAGTGGCATTTAATGATTTTTCCAGTTTTGATTACTTCTGACTTTTGAAAATATTATTTTTGAGGACCCGAAAAACATGGTGTAAATATAAGGTGTTTCAACTCTCCAAAAAATGCCTAAAATTGACCAGGGTAAAAGTTAAAATATAACTGGAGGAGAATTTTAATCACACAGTACAGCGTCGATAATCCAGACATCAAAAATCCGGACCGTGGAGAATCCAGATTCTAGTAAAACAAATCAAAGTCTTGGCCACAAATAAGCGAAAATGTGGTCACAATTAATCCGGATTATCAACTTTCTACTGTGTATATTTATTATTCTCATATACCACTTGAAAATACAAACAAAACATCTTAATTTGCAGATTAACTTTAATTTGATGAACCTATTAGATTATCATAAAGGAAACTCCAAGTATATATGGAGAAAAATATTAGTGGTAAATAAATAATTGTACCTAGAGGGCATGTATGTTGCAACCGCCATGTCTGCAAATCAACAACAGGTTTATGGTTTCTTTTACGTTCTATGCACTGCCTTAATGCACTCAATTCTGCTCTTACACCCTCATAGCTGGCCTGCCTTATCACGTCCATCCAGCTAGACCTTTCTAAATCTGACGTGGATGCTAAAGCTTGACTGAGTCCCCCATCAAATACTGGATAAAAAGACAAACATGTAAAAAACCTTCTACAGAATGTCATAATGATGTTTACCTAGATAAAATGGAAAATGCCCTTCGATAGTAAAAGCTGTAGAAGACATTGGTGGATCTATCCTAATTTGGCACTGCTCTAGAACAATCACCCCTAGGGGTTCAGACCAAGGGTCTCGACTTTTGAAATAAAATAACAGATTTCCTCGGAGTCGACACCATCTTTCTAAGCAAACTGGAAGCAAAATTGGTTTAAAGACGTTATATTACATTTAATCATATATATTACTTTCGGTTTTTCTAAAAAATCCTTCCTGTTTTTCCCGCAAGAACAAAACTCCCTCTTTTTCAAATTTGGTAGATGGTTGACTGGCCAAAGTTATCAGTTCTTGCTTGTTAAACCGCATCTTTTATGTTAAAGTAAGATATTGAATCCTGAAATATTTATTAAATTACACAAAAGCAAGCTGTTATGTGAAAGAATACTATATAGTTTTAATCTAGTGTAACTCTAGTTTAGATCAATATTATTACATATTAATGAGAGGTGTTGATGTTTAGGTTCCTAAAATAAGTATAAGTTAGTTATTAAACAGAACACAATATATGTACCTACTTCTGGAATACTTGTGAACATTCATATTAGAATAGTTACAATGATCCGCAACTAAGATATATAGTTCAAAGCCAAGAGATATTTTATAGAAATTACAATATCTATATTTATATTCCATTTAAGTTATAAGTTTAAAAAAATATCGACAATGCATTATAGAAAATAAATATGATAAAATACTATATATTCAACTATTTTTCAAATTACATCAACATTATCGCAACTCATATGTATATTTAAAATCTGTCTAACTATAATTTAATTTTAGGAATAAATGCATTAATTTATAAATCAATATTTGCATAAAATTTTAAGTAAACAATGAACTCCATTTAATATGGTATAACATTTCTGGGAAAATATTTGCTGAAATAATTTGTATCAAATATTGTAGGTAGAATAAAGAATTTAATCCTTTTTGAAGGTAAAAACACATTTATTACTTTAAATATACTTTAGAATGACAAAAAATATAAGGGAGTGTATCCCTGAGAAAAAAAAAGTTATTTGTTGAAAGCTAATAAATAATAAATTTTATTAGTATCACAAACGGGTACTTACCTAATGCGTTCACATAATAGCAATAATAATTAAATTTAAAAAAATTACAGGCAATTATAATTAAATCAAAATTACTTTTTTAAAACATATTTACAAAACCCACTCCACTGGCACATTTGACACATTTCACTTTGACGTTTAACCAGCCATAGTACGTCAAATGTCAATTGTCAGTTTGTTTCAACAACCTACTCCGATGTGGATATTCAAACGCAGCAATTATAGAGGCCTTTAAGGACAGATTCCACCACAAAGCACGTATCTTCTCCACCGTTGTCTTAAACGAAGTTTAAAATGACATTTTTACATTAACAATGTCATTGTAATCTCCGTTTAACACAACGGTGGAATCGGTTATTATTAGATTCACTTGTTAACGAACTATGAAGTAAAATTTATTTATAAAATAATTGTGTTAATAGGGTCTATTCTGCAACAATTCCTTTATATTTTAACGGCCTTTAAAAATATTTTCTTCTTTGCTACTGTCATTATTTAAACGGATCTTTAAAATACATTAGGCCGATTCCACCGTTGTGTTAAACGAAGTTTAAAATGACATTTTTACATTAACAATGTCATTTTAATCTCCGTTTAACACAACGGTGGAATCGGCTCTTAGGGTAACGTTTGCAACGTAAATTTTTTTAGTACTTAAAAAATGCATTAATTTAGTTCTAAATTTAGTACTTAATTTAGTATCGTGACATACAGCCTTAAATAATGACAAGTGAATTAACGAATACGAAAATATTTTTAAAGGCCGCCAAGGAATTGTTACAGAATAGACCCCTTTATCTTTTAAATTTGTTTCTAAGGGTATGGTCCGTTATTAACCGAAATATCAGTTACTCGGTCCAAAACTAACCGCTCTGCTTGACATTCCTGAAAAATCGGTTAAATTAGGGACGCGGTTACCTGAAAATGGTGACTCAAATGTCAATTCACTAACCGGTACATTTTTGCGGTTTCCATTAAGGGTATGGTCCGTTATTAACCGACTACTAACCGCTAGTAACCAGGATTTTTTGACATCGGTTCCTGAAAAACACTAATTTCTTGGTTACTTTTGGACCACGGCCGAGATTTACGTCACTTTTGTGACATATTGACATTCGACTTATTGGAAACCGCAAAAATGTACCGGTTAGTGAATTGACATTTGAGTCACCATTTTCAGGTAACCGCGTCCCTAATTTAATCGATTTTTCAGGAATGTCAAGCAGAGCGGTTAGTTTTGGACCGAGTAACCGATATTTCGGTTAATAACGGACCATACCCTAAGTCGAATGTCAATGGCCGTGTTCATCGTCGTCAAACATGTTTAAGGGTCGGTTTTTCAATGTCCAGTCAAAGTGGCTGTTACGTAGCCGACAGCTATATTTAGCTGGTAGTCGCAAAGTCCCTGTTACCGATGGAATATGGATGGAAGTGTTTTTCATCACGAATTTAACTGCTAGCTACGTAGTCTAATAGTTTTTATTTATTCTTAGACAGGTTGGCATTTCTGCTAATTTGTTAAATGGTTTTTATTGGATAATTTAAATTTTCCGTTTTACATATCGTGTCTTGTGTTGATCGTCACCGACCTTCACATAAAAATTGTTCTATTTTGCTTCCATTTTTCTTTAAGATCTTGTTATTTTCTGTTTTTGGGCAATTGGTGATTTAGAAAAAAGAGAAAATATCTAATTACGCGGAATCAGATAGAGCCCTACTATTGAAATTTGGTTATCTTACAAAATGTCAAAAAAAAAACGGAAAATGCAATATCACGGAAACGAAATGAGAAGGTTGCAGAATAATCTAAAATTTAATAATTCGGCATCAACTGCTATGGTTATTAGCCTCGTGTTCTGTGCAGGCTTTGTTACTGTTTCCCAGCGCCACTTTAGGAACAGCACTGTTAATTAGTACCCAACAGTGAATGGTAGGATTCCCCACTCGACCATTTACTGTTGGGTACTAATTAACAGTGTTGTTCCTAAAGTGGCGCTGGGAAACAGTTACAAAGTCTACACAGAACACGAGGCTAATAACCATAGCAATTGATGCCGATGACACAAAAAACAAAAAAAAAATAAAATTCAGTTCATCGATATCAAAATAAATGGGCCGTTCCCTTACAACACACGGATTACACGGTCATCATTGATTAATATTCAATAATTTAAATAATTTATTTTTTGGCATCGTCGCTGTAAATATATTCAAAGAAACCCATTTTTCAGAAATAAAATTAATAAAAATATTAACCTCTAAATTTGACAAACAACGTCCTACGCATGTACAATAAATAGCTGGCAGCTATCTATACGAAATTACCACTTGCAAGTGTCGGTTACGGTTACAGTCAAAATAGCTGACGGCTATCGTATAACTGGAGGTCGAAAAACGTTTTGACAGTCAGTGGCTGACGGCTATCTCCGTAGCTGCCAGCTATCCTAAATAGCCGGAGATTGAAAAACCGGACCTTAAAAGCAAAGAAACATGTTTCATAAGCGGTTGGAATGACGCTGAACGATCATTTTTGTTTACGATTTGTTTTCTCAACCTCAAATCTGTCAAAAAATGGAATGACATTCGGTTGGCACAAAGAAGGTTATGTGAATTGTTTACTTTAGTATTTTTTTAAAAAAATTGAGTTGAATTGATTTGTACAGTGAATTAGAGTTTATATAAGTACCCTTCTGAAAGTGGTTTTGACAATTTTACGGCGAAAAACCTACAACTTGTATTATTTTGGGTTGTAAAGTCATGATGTTTTTATTGCCTATATGGATCTTGAATTCTACATACTTAGACTAATCAAATAAATTGTAATAGTCATTTTATTAAAGGTAAAATACATTTTTTTGACACACAAATAAAAACATACTGTAACTAGATCATACTTTGAAGAGCAGAATGAGAATGCTATTTATTGTGTATTGTGTTTAATCAACTGTCTGGTCTGCACCAATAAATTAAAGTAAAGGAACTCATGATACTAATAACATACATCTCAAAAAGTGATCTTTTTACATATATCAAGGATACATAAAAGTGTATAATAATAGAGACATCAAGTATGACTTTCTTATTTTTAGGGAAACAGAGTTCCTTCGAAGTTAGTAATCATTTAAACTGGACTCCAGCCCAGAACTTGAGGCATGTGTCTCAAATCAGTTCAAAACTAACTGATTCGAAAAAGGAGGAAGAGATAAAAATGAAAATCAACCTGAAGTAAACTTTTATTTTTGAGTCATACCTAACATCATAAGTCCCGCTTTAGGCAAGACAACCCCACTTTCAAGTTATGTGTACCATTGTCCCCAAAGAATGCAAGAATGTCCCGCTTTAAAAGAAAACGTGATCTGCTTCAAAACATTTTTCAAAAAAGAGTGGTATCTCATATAAATATGCGCTAGTGAAAAAACTTACTTAATTTGAAGTATCAGTATTGAAAGCCAAGCATAACATAAACAAGACACGTCAACAGTTCCACTCCCATTTAAAAACTAAAATATAGAAAATCAGCCCACTAAACAAGTTTTATTTCGCTTTTCTAATTTTTAATAAATAAACATAAAATTATGTTATTTCACTTATTTTTAATACATTTTTTTATTATATTATTGTTTTATTTTTACTACAATCTTACTGTTGTTATTCTACATTAAAAATAATGAAAAATTGCTGTTATGCCTTTTAAAATTTACAGGCTTCTTGCTGTGAGGTAAGAAATGATTATTACAAAAACCGAAAATTGTTAAAATAATCCCTATCTAATGCTTTATTTATTTTTTACAAAGTATTTTTCATATGTAGGTAGGTACTTAGGTGTTATACATTTTTGGTCATTGCTAATATTCATTGAGTCTGAATTAATAAAATTTGTCTAGTATTATAGAGTTATACATACCTTGTCGACAAACTACATACAGTAATTATTCTTTTATAGGAATGATATATTTTGTATTGGAAATTAATAAATATACAAATTTAATGTTGTCATATAGGTAGAGCGACTTATTAGCAAAAATTATTTGAAATGTATACAGTAATGAGGTATTTTTTTAAAGGTTCAACAAAAAAAGGTGGGCCCTTTTTAATATAATTGCTTATATTTAATTTGTAAATAAAATGTCATACTTTTATTATTATTTATTTTTTAATGCCCTATATACATTACATAACAAAAAACATCGGTGCAGTTTTAATAACAAAACTCGTCTGTTTTGAATAACTCTGTGCTAAAACTATATAATATGTAGGTATGTTATATTATCCATATTCCTTACTGGTGGAATCCCATTAACGTCCAAATGAAATAATTTAAGCATACGTGTATGTATCTACGTCTGGAATTAATTTTATTTTCTTCAAATAGGTACCTCCATAAATACAATATTATATTAAAATACAACTTAACTAATCAACTCTATTAGGGTATAAAACCTTAAAAATATAAATAAATAAACAAACACATAACCTAACAAAATGCCAAAAGACGGATTTGACAGGGGTTCAAGGTCAATTTTATGCTTTTAAAGCAAACAAGGAGTTTATTTTCGCTTTTATGCTTCTTCAAAAGCGCTGCAGCGGTTGACAGTTCATCGTCACCGCTTACTCAGCGTTACAACATGTTTGACGACGATGAACACGGCCAATATGTCACAAAAGTGACGTAAATCTCGGCCGTGGTCCAAAAGTAACCAAGAAATTAGTGTTTTTCAGGAACCGATGTCAAAAAATCCTGGTTACTAGCGGTTAGTAGTCGGTTAATAACGGACAATACCCTAAATATTTCCAGCAAAAATAGTTCATGTTATGTCAAATAGTTTCACCGACCTTGATATTAAACTGGATGCCTCTATAAGACAAACCCTACTTCTAATTTCTAAGCCGACATGAGTGACAAAAATGGTATGTGCGCATGACAATTTGGACGCCAGACTGTCAATTTCGAGCATTCTACGTCACGTTTCTCTCGGGCGTACTACGATGTTATATTATTTTTTATTAATAACGCTCTTTTAATAATTATTATTATTGGAACATTTGTTTCAGCTGCGTATTAATCAAAAATCATTTTTAAGTGATTTTCCTAAATTAAAAGGTGTCGTAGTTGAATGTAATAAGTGTTAAATTTAATTTTGATGTTCCTTTTTAGTGCATTTCGATACGCACGTGTGGGCGCCACATTGTCAAATATCACCTCGTTGTGCGGCTTGATTTAAGTCCACTTCATTTGACAGGACCACTGAACTGTAACAGTTCAGAGGACGAAGTAAGTGATCTGTGGACAGGACCGGCATCTTTTTGAGGTTATGTGACGATCGATTTGAACTACTTTCGTATTTTAAAAAATATTTGTAGTTTGAAATATCATCAAACAAACGTTTTGTAATTCTTATCAGTATGTAATCATTATTTGAGTTTTCGAGTTTCGTTCAAAATACAAAATGGACAACAAAAATCTAATATCTGTTCACCCACTTACTAACGACCCTACGGCTGCTTGGAAAGTTATATCCAAACAGCAAAAGGTGATAAAATTGAACGTTAAAATACCATCCAAACCTGTGGAATCAGACAAACTTCGGTTTGTATGTATGAGCGATACTCATTCTCTTATTAGGAATTTGACATACAGTATACCCGAGGGCGATATTTTTGTCCACGCTGGTGACTTTACGAAATGCGGACAAAAAGACGAAGTTATACAGTTCAACGAATGGTTAGGTAAAGAAAAATAACTCCTATTTCTATGCTAATTCAAAATTTGAGAGGTAGAAGTCCGTTTATACTGCACTGCTAAGGCAATCTCAATTTCGAGATTTTTACATATTTGGTAAGCTTACATTTTATTTTATTATGATACAAAGTTAGAAATGCCCATCTGCATTAGAAAACATTTCAAAAACTGCAAAATTTACATTACAAAGTCTAAAAGTACATAATTATGTATACTTACTAGACATTTTCATTTTGCAGATAAGACCTCTTGTTTTAGCAGGGCAGTATATCGCTAGCCATTACTCAATTATGATAAATAATCATGACTTCAAAAATTATTTTAGGCACTTTGCCACATAAACACAAAATAGTAATTGCCGGTAATCATGAGCTTAGTTTTGATAAAAAATTCAAACAAGAGTTCAACTCTGCCATTAGTAAACGAGAAGGTAGACAAAGTCACAGTGAAGATGAAGTAAAAAACTATGGTAACACTAAAGATGATATTGTCGAGGCTGTTAATACAGAACATATTAGGAAATATCTTACGAATTGTATATATTTAGAGGATAGTGGTTTAGAGTTGTATGGAATTAAACTATATGGATCTCCATGGTAAGTTTTAATCCAGAATAATAATTAGTGCTGCGTAATATTGTCAATACCTTTTAGGCAGCCCGAGTTTGGCAACTGGGCATTTAATTTGAGAAGAGGGGAGGAATGTCTATCAAAATGGAATGCCATACCAGGTGATACAGATATTTTAATTACACATACACCTCCATTAGGTCACGGAGATTTGGTATGTTCTGGGATACGAGCAGGTTGTGTAGATTTATTAAGCACTGTACAACAGAGAGTTCAACCAAAGTATCATATTTTTGGGCATATACATGAAGGTGTGTATGCAATGCTTCAAATGTATGTAAACAGATAAGAACTTTTGTATGTCAAATAGTATTTTGTAAATTGTAATGAAACAATCTATTTTTAGGATATGGAGTTACATCTGATGGGAAAATAATTTTTATAAATGCTTCTACTTGTGATATTAACTATATACCAAATAATTTGCCTGTAGTATTTGATGTTCCACTTAAAGATGGTATTAAAAAAGATTAATGTATTAGAACGTTTTTATACTGTTTGTAAATAAATGTACCAACTGGATTTTTAATCTTGGTAGTTTGAAATTAAATCTTGTTTTAGTAATAATAGGATCAATAACAGTAGTATTATGGATAACACTGTTCTAAAAAAGAACATGGTCTTATTTTGGTTAAATTATTCAGTTTGAAGTTTTAGTTTTATTCAATAAGAGCTTGAAATGTTTATGGATAAAAGGTACTTTTACTCACTACTTTAAGGGGATAGAGGAGCAGAGAGGGGGTACACATCAAAGTATTTCAGCAAATTCAAAGCCATATTTCTCTCTTATATATTAAGTGGGATACATCTAAAAAACCTTTCAAGTAATGAGCAGTCTACCTAATTATTTTAATTTTTGTAAAGGGACAGTGCTTTTATTAGTTTTATTTCAAAAACGTGATTGCCACTATTTTTTAAAAGTATTGAATTTAAGGAAAAGTAATATGAACTAAGTTGATTTTTGGGCATAATTTTACTACGTGTTTAAAAAATACAATTTAATAAGTAAGTGCCTACTAGTAAAATCCAGACATCAAATCATTTATCTCTCTAGCTTGAATATAGCATTTGTTCTTTCATTTTGTGAACACTTTGTCTGCTCAAACTATATACCTATTGTGAGATTCTAGTATCAAGGAGAACATAAGTACATAGTTGAAGTGCCATTTGGGTGGACCGTTTCTTTCGAAATCTGTGCCTTCTTTGTAATAAAAGTATTGACATCTGATATCTTTGGATATTAAGAATTTTCAACCTTCTTTTCTTGCTTTCCTCCTAAGATATCTTTGCTAACTTCCTGTAGATCTATTTTTTGCTCTTTCATGGCTTTCTGTTGAAAAAAAAAAAAGGAATTAATTCAGTGATTTAAAAATATCCCACACAAAAATGTGTCATAGCTGCATGTGCTAACTTTTTTTTTATATTGTTTTGTGAATTTTTTATAGCTAATCATGAAAGTGTTACATGTGTTATTGTTATTATTAATAGTTATAATTAAATTATTAATCTTTAAACTAATTAGCCTTGATTTTAAAACAACGCACATTTCCGATTTCATTGTAAATTTAGATTAGATTTAATCATTATTATTAATGATAATGAAAAACACTGATAAACCATGAAACTTCAGACAAAACCTTTTAAGTAAAAACAAATTGTTGCTAACGTAGACATATCCAAAAATATTAATAAAATGCTTACACTTTAAAGTGATCATATTTTGAAAAGTAGAAAGCGGGACAAATCGAAAACATAGATTTTTATCGACGAATTCTATTGAAGAGCAAAAAAGGGAAATCTTCAATAATGGAGGGCTTTGTTGTAAAAAAAATTTAGGTAGCTTAAATTAAATATATATTTTGGTTTCGCCGGGCAAAAGCGGGCCTGGTGTTTTAAAATCGGGACTGTCCCGCCTAAATCGAGACGGATGGTCTTTTTAACTTACTTTTACACATTGTTGGTACACTTTGAATAACGGTGCACACATGGAATCATTCGTGCTGCCTCTTAAAAAATGTTCAGAAAACCACAGATTAAAACATGCATCATATTCCTTTTTTAAATCATTACAAGCTTCACCGATACTATTCATTCTTAATAAAACAATACTTTCACTATTTTTGTCAATTTCACGTGAAGAATATTTATTAGGTACACCGATAATAAAGTAAATGTGTAAAAAGAAAATAAATTTAATATACAAGACCTATAAGAGCTACGATCTACGATAAGAGAGGTTAGTTCCATGGAGGAAAGATTATTAGTTAGTTCTTTCTTGATTCTGGTCCAGTGTTGCCAGATTTGTCTAAAAAAATGTACCAGATTCCATAAAAATGTAACCGATTCTATAAATTGTACCAGATTTTTTGAATTGTGATGGTTTGGTTCATTGAAGAGCAAAACAAAAGCAGAGATCTAACGTACATTTACTAAAACCATCTAATATATTTTAAATGTCAAAAGGAAACATACGCTAAAAAACGCAAACTACTAGATTTTGCTTCGAGTGTGCTAGAGTACCAAATTCTTAGATAATGCCAGTCTAGTACAATTATACTAGACTGGCAACACTGTTTTGGTCTCGAGTCTTACAAATGTTCAGAAAGCTTATACAACAGTAATTAGGCATTCCAAACGTTCTGACGGGTTATGATATGGCAAAATTATGGCAACCCTGTAGGCCTGGTGATTTGACAAGGTCAATGAAATAGATAGTTACATAGATTGATCATCCATATTTTTCAAAATAAACATAAGCTTATGCCTTGAAGTAAAAATGTAAGAAATTATTTTTTTTAAATATCTAAAGGATAAAAATTGGTTTTAAAACACATTTTTGCTAAACCGATTCAAATTAATAAATATTTGCCAGGCAATATGGCCGCTCGTAAACGACCAGCTTTGAGCAATCTATATAACTATATATGTATCATTGACCCTGTTAATGACAACATGACAACAGGGTTGCCATATCTAAACTGTCATTACCCACTGGTAGCCATTTGGACAGGTCGTTGGAATGCCTAATTGACCTAAATCTTACAGATTAGTCAACCCATGGAGTTCACTGGTCAACCCCAATGAACTGGAGTGGGGTAGAATGCTTGTCAATAGGCTTGAGATGCGACTCTATGGGCGAAGACAGGTTATTTTTCATCTCACTCGGGAGTATTTATAACAAGCATTTTCTATTTCACTTTGTTATTGTTTGATCCACCACCTTGTAGATTGAACAATAACAATGTGAAACAGAAAATGGTTATTATAAATACTCCCGAGTGAGATAAGAAATAAAAATGGCTGCGCCCATCTTGTTCTATTGATATAATATGCACATTGGCTTTCTACCCCACTCCAATTCATTGGTCAACCCACTAACAGTGTAGCCACACGTCAGTTGAGTGCAGCCAATCGTAGAAGGTCTGTTTGGTAACAGCTCTTAACTAGTAGCAAAACGAAAAGTCGCATTATTAATAATTCTGGATGTGTCTACTGCTTCAATAATACGTTACCTTAAGTCCAAGTTCAACGCGTTGACAATGACAAGTGACGGCGACTTTTTTATCACAAAAAAATACAGCTCTGGGGTGAGATTACAGAACGTCTGCAACTTTGCAGATCTGCAAATATGGCGGCCACTTTGAAAATCTGCAAATATGACTGACTTACACATGCAAGTATCAAGTTTTCGTATTCCAAATTTGGGTTTAGTGTTGTTGGAATGTTGGGGGTAATAAACCACAATAAATATTGCGAATTTGCAGATATTTTTTGGAATACTTGCATTTGTAAGTCCGCCATATTTGCAGATTTGCAAAGTTGCGGACGTTCTGTAATCTCACTCCTGAACGATAATATTTTCAAAAATTGTTCTTAAAAATGGGTTCAAAGTACGATGAAGAATGGTGGAAAGTCTATAGATAGTTTTACTTTTAATGCATAATATTTTAATAAGTGATATTTAACAAATATTTAAAAGTTATGGTTTTTCCACCATTTTTTATAGTATTTAAAAGCTAAAACGCCAATTTCATTCTTTTATTTTTGCCTAATTATTTTAGGAAACTTGTGTTAAGATTTAAAAATGTGCTGTCCATAAGATGCTGCCATCTGAACAGACGGAATAGACACTAAAGTGAAAAATTGCAACATCGCTCCCTATGTAGACGAGTGTAAAACCGGCTTAGCCCAATTTGACCATGTTCCCGGGTGAGGGGCGAGGTGCTGTGCAGGGGGGAAATGTTTCTAGTAAATAAATTAGGTGCGTTTTAATCATCCGCTTCTGCTTCGGAATTGTCGGTTTTCTTGTTTTAATATGACAGGTTAAAACGACTAAACCGACAATTCCGGAATCAGAAGCGGATGATTAAAACGCACATATTATTCTATATATGGTATCAGAAACAACCACGAGACGTGTCACTCAATACAAAAATTAGTTTTGTGGATCGCTCATGCATTATATATGTTTTTCTCCCTTTCTCATACTATTTGTAGATATGACTGTCTCACTTCTGCAGCACTCAAGGGAATGGGTAGGTGTCGCCATCATAGCCCCCTTCTCTTTCTGTTCTGTCATGTAGCCTAGCCTTTCGTTGTTTATTTTATGTTATGGCTTTTCTCATTTGTTATAGTTGTTTTGGAAAGTTTTTACATAATATTAATGTGTTTATTTTATATTGTAGTGTTTGCATACGTAATGTGTTCAATTTGAATTTATTGTATTATTGTAACTAAAATAGTTATGAGAACAATGGCTGAACTTTGTTTAGCTTGTGGATACCGTGAAGAGGTACCTATATAAAATTTATTACTTTTCCCAGTAATTCTGCAAAATATTTTAGTGTCTTGGTATGATCTTGCTAAATTATGATTTAATGGTGGCGGTATTCCATATTTCGAAAGATTTATACGAAATTCCATAATATGCAATAACCACTTTATTCAGGCTGACTACATGATAATAGGTCTTTTCCTTTGCATCGGAAGTGTAGCACTGAGTTACGTTACTTCTGAAAATATTGTTCCATCCATACAATTTGTATAAATGGAACGATATTTTCAGAAGTGGTGTAGCTCAGTGCTACACTTTCGATGCAAAGGAAAAGACCTAATATTACCTGTAGATTCATAGAAAAACTAAAAAGACAAATGGAAACACTTTACTGATTTGTTGATAAAATTTACAAGTAAAGTTTATTAATTATTAAATTATTTTAACAATTTTATTGAGAAATAGATTTAGTCACTTTAAGGCTGTATGTCACGATACTAAATTAAGTACTAAACTTAGCACTAAATTAAGTTATTAATTTAGTACTAAATTTAGAACTAAAAATATTTTTTTCCGTTTGCAACGATACTTATTTTTAGTACTAAATTAACTATAGGCGCACGCGCATTGACGTATTAATACGTGAAATAAGCAGATAAATGAAATATTCTGTGTAAAATAGACAAGTGAAGTAAATGGTGGTTTTATTATCAATTTGACTTGACAACAACCAAATACAGCAATGCACAAACCAGGAAAAAAAACACAATAAAACCTACAAAATCAAACAAGCGAACTTTATTCAAGGCGATAATGCAAAATTTTCGCTAATTAAAAACAAAATGGCACAGAAAATACCGTTGTGTCAACTTTTTCTGTGAAAAACTTCTGCGTAACATTTCGACGCACTTTTAGTACTAAATTTAGTAGAAAAGAGAACAAGTTCTAATTAATTAATTAATTTATCCAGGACCGATTCCACCGTTGTGTTAAACAAAGTTTAAAATGACATTTTTACATTAACAACGTTATTTTAATCTCCGTTTAACACAACGGTGGAATCGGTACTTAGTACTAAATTTTCTGTTTGCAACGTGAATTTTTTAGTACTTAAAAAATGCATTAATTTAGTTCTACATGTAGTACTTAATTTAGTATCGTGACATACAGCCTTTATTATAATATTATTTTGCAATAAAATTATAGGACAGAACTACGTCTAGCACCGTATTATTTCTGAAGTGTGATATGGCACACAAAATATGTATTTGGCTTATCAGTTTTATAAAACATTAAAATTTTTAATATTCCTATTTTTTTAGATACCTACTTTTCTAATTTTACAAAGTGTAAATACATAATACATTTTTATAAGAAATTTCTAGTCGTTCCGTGCGTGACAGCAGTGTCAATTCATTTTTGTACTAACGGACTATTTTTGCGTATACTGACAATACAATTTTCATTAGAATTCGTAATTAAAAAGTATATATGTTAGTTTAAATAAAAGTTTACGGATTTCCAAAACAAGTGAAAAATTAATTTATTATTATTATATATTTTTATCGCTTAAACTAAAAAAAAACCAAGTATAATCAATAATAAAATATAGGCAGGCAACAGTATTTACAGGAAAATGTATGAAAAGTTGTCTTTAAAGAATTAACCTATTCTGTCAAAATAAAAAATAATATTAAATAATAGGGTGAAGTTGAAATGTATAAACAAAAGGATTGTTATTTATATTTTCATTTTTGTTCGACAGAAAACATAGAGTGAATAATTAAAACTGGTTTCCTATCAGGAAGTTACAAAATTGCATTCTAGCCACATACAATAATCAAAGACAGAAATCCAGTTCTTGCTGAACATTTAAGATTAAAGGGATGTTGAAGAAACATCGTAAAATGATAATTTATTGTTTATTTAAAACCTTTCAAGTTTTTGATGTCTACTATTTCCAGTATTACTATTATTATTACAAAAATAAAGGTAATTTTTCTTCTTATTGTACACCTATCCATTTATTTATTTCATTTAATTTCCACTTTGCTACTGAACATTTTTATAATTTACACTGTTTTTTTGCTAGTAGTATTTTTACAATTTTCAATACAGCAACTCCGGTTGCTTATTGTATCGTTTTTACCTATTTTTTTGAACAAAAAATAAAATGTATACGTGTAGTTGATGCCAAAATTACAAAATATCGCCCTAAAATGCCCGAATTATCTACAGCTAGCGCTAGTATCGCTTTTGCTTCCCGACTTTGCACTGAGCTAATAGAGAGTTAAGTATCCTTGATAAACAGAACATCCTATTAAAACGGAACTAGTAGACACTACCGTTAAATGTCAAAATATGGTAATTTAAATTTGGCATTTGTCAGAATTTGGTAAACAAAAAACATGAAATTTTTGAACATAACATTCTTTCCTACCGAAAATTATTAAAAATTATGAGCAAAATCTTTGAAGACGATTTAGGTGTATACATTTCACATGCCGATTTTATCAATAATATCTACAAATCAATTATAAATAATTCTGCATGTTGCATAAATCCAGATTTATTTAAAATTTTCGCAAAATACAAAACTAGTAAAGTGAAATCAAAACGATTGAAGCCAAAGTTTGAAATAAATATGAATTATAATAATGAAGAACAAAGTGAAGTTAAATTAAAATTTTATAAGTTCATCCAAAATAATCTTAGGACACAAAGTGATAATATTGATATTTTGAACAATAATGAGGCGATCAAAGCTGCAGATAAAATTCAGAAGAATTTATCAAACAGGTATTTTGATTAGAAGCAGTACTTTAAAATTGAAATTTTAATAGTAAATAGTATTTTAGAGTTGATCGGAAGTAACTTAGGACCTGCTGTAGTGAAAGAAATAAACGGATCGAACTATCTTTTTCCGCAAAATTCGACGTTCTTCTCGAAAGATGTTTCCGAAATGTATAAACATTTGGGAAATAAGCGGTTTGATCTCATTTTACTGGATCCTCCATGGTGGAACAAGTACATCCGTAGAAAGCGGAAAGTTTCATCAGGTACTATAGTATACAAGTAATGTTTATCAATATTTTTATCATTGCATAATATTTTGAGCATTGAAAGAAATTCTACTAATTGAATTTTAAAGTTATATTTTGTTGTATAGTTTTATTATAATAACAAAATGGAAATAAAACATAAAATAATTAAGAAATACAAATTCAAATGATAAATCTCCTAAAAGACACACACTAATAAATTATATTTTAGATGCTTATAATATGATGTACAATCATGATTTGATGAATCTACCTGTAAACAGTTTATTAACAGATGATGGTCTTGTTGCTGTATGGTGTACAAATTCTGAACAAAATTATAACTCATTATTAAATGACATATTTCCTAATTGGAATGTAACTTTTGTGGCTAAATGGTATTGGGTGAAAGTCACTACGAAATTCGAACCAGTTTGCAATTTTTCTGAACCACCAGGTACTTTTTTGATTAAAATTATTTTCTGTCAATATATTGTTCACCTCTGTGTTATATCAAAAATTTGTGTGTAGATTTTATTTTTGGGTACTGTGTTTTTGTTAATAATATCAAAAAATATCGGACACGCGGATTATAGGGCTCCCTCAGTGTTGCCAGACAAATAAAATTAACATCACCAGAAACCAGAATCTAATGTCGAAAATTACCAGAAATCACTAGCCATAGGAAGGAAAAAAACAATTAGGTCAACTTATCTTTTTTCTATGCTTTTCTGTAGTAGCCACATGTTTTTTTATAGCCCTAATCACCAGTATTTATATTATTTTGCAGTGGAATATCCAAAAATACAAATCTTTGTGTTAATTATTTTTAAAATAGTAACTTTATGTTAATAACTCATAAATTGCTTTTTAAAACGTTATAGATTTTCTTTAGTGATTCATAGAAATATACTTTACAATACTATACATAATCAAATGGTTTACTTTTATCTCACTGAATACTTTATCAAAACATATGGTACACAAAGTCAGTCTTCCTTCATAAAACTTACGTTTTCCAATAAAAAATTATCTACAAAACAAATGTAGTATTCTCTAATCAATCCCTTTATTATTTGTTTTAAAATTTTAGGTGTTTGTTTTTGAAACCTTGCATCCTTATTTTTGAAATATTTCCAATATTTTTAAAATGTCTATGCCAATCATACCTATTTCTGTTTATACAAAAAATGCAGACATAATATCGGAATTTTAATATAAATTGGCATCAGTAATTTATATCCACTCAACGCTAGCAGAAAAAGGTAGCAAAATAGTTTTGAGTAAAATACTTTAATAAACAGTATTGGGTTTCAAGATATGTAACGATTCTCATCTCTGATCAGGTCCGTTTTTAACTGCCGCCGCCTTAATATAATCCAGAATAAGTATACATTTTTAAGCCTATACGTGTCTTTATGAAATTTGGATTTTTTCACACAAACTCAGTTATTGTGTTATTTTATAGCAAAAAAACGAGTTACATAAACCAATATTCCAATATTTAAAAAATGTATGAAGAGCTGGAGCTATCGGGCTGCTATATATTCCAGGATAACGTCCATTTTAGAGAAATTATGTATGAGATAAGAATTATAGAGAATTATATCACAAACAACTTTTATTTAAAAAAATTCCATAAAAATTTAAATTCTTTACATTTTGTCAAATTTCTCGAATACAGACCATTTTAGGAAAATTTTGTATATAACAAAAAATATGGAGAATATTAGCAGAAGTAACTTTTATTTAAATAATTTTCTTCTCCAAACGTAAATAACAGATATATTCCATAAAATAAAAAAATGACCCTCTAGTACCGCCACAGATGTTCCGACTGTGTTCAGAATTTAATCAGTTCATTTTAGGCCAAAATAAAAATCATAATTCAAAAACGAAATATATCAACTCGACATTTTTAGCAAATATCAAGCTGTATAAGGAGAAGAAGCCATTTGATTAAAAAAAAAAAAAATCTGATTAAAAATGGGAGCTTTAACGGGGGTTGAAATTAAAAAAAAAAAAAACAAAAATTAAAAGCGATATCAACATGAAATTTTTGTAGAATTCAAGCTCTATAAGGAGATGATACCTATTGATTGTGAAAAATTTTTTTTAATAAAAGTGGGGGGATTAAGACGGTTGAAATATTTAAAACAAATCTCAAAAACAAACAATAATAACTTAAATTTTTTGCAAAAATCAAGCTCTACAATGGGATAAAGCCTATTGATTCTGAAAAAAATCTGATTGAAAGGGGTTAAGAGGGTCTGTTAAATTTTGAAGAGTATAATTTAGAATGCCACGCATTATATATCTTCATTCTAGTTTATATCTGTGTAATGAGATTGTGATGGGACTGATCTTATAAAATACACATTTTAGTTCACTTGTTTTTTGCCAATAAAAGGTATTTAAAAAATATATTATTTTATTTGACATGTGTGACAAACTGTGAAAATGATTAAATTTACAATAAAAACTAAAAAATGGTAGGTAAAATTTCATATAATAATATTTTTTACACAAAAATCAATGTCAAGCTATCTATATACATAACCTGATATATATTTAAAAATAATCTCAAAATATGAAGACAAGTTAGTTGACTAATTAATAATGTTTATAGAAGGTTTTCAACGTATTAAAAACAAAACAATTATTACAATAACTAAAATATTCATTTATTCATTCATTAATAGTTGTAGTGCTTGAAAACAGTATGATATTGATAATAACTACACTTGTACAAAGTTTTGAACCGAACTTACAAATGATAAAATTATTGGAAAAAGTTAACACCTATTTTAAATTGCTACGAGCCGCCACTGATTTTAAAACAACTTATTTTTAACTGGATCACCTATTTGCAAACAAACTAAATAACAATTATTTCAAATATTTATATCCATTTGAAGGTAGTCCATCTTGTATGCTTGCAGAAACTGTTTGGAAATAACCCAAATATAATGAAAAACAAGCTTACAAAACACAACCAAAGTTTAGAGAACAATTAATAGTACCACTCTCGAGCGGTACCTTTGATCTGTGTACGAGTCACGGTTTTTCACAAAGAGAAAGGGGTTCGTCAGGCGACATCATTTTGCTAGGATCATTCACAGGTCCAGGTTCGCAGTTTTAGATAATTTTTTATATATCTGTACGAAACTTTTTATAAAAATTTATAATAGCATACTTTTAAAATTACAATATCTTTGATCTCCCATCTGAAATTGAGACTGTAACAAAGTTTAAATTCAAAATACGTGTGATAAAACATACCTATGTGATAATAATATAGAGTACTTATTATTTTGAATTAGGCATAGCAGTGCTTTCACAGCAACATGTGGCAATTACGATATCTCCGCTATCGCTATGGTCTCTGGCTTTGTAACTGACATTCGGTTCGGCTAATACCCCACAACTATACCTTCTAATTCTAGTCGACGACTGGCTGTTGCCCTGTTGCCATTTTATTAACTTATATACTAGTCATATGCCTAATACGAAAAAATAAGTACTATATAATTTTGACTATAATTTATCATTGACAGCTGTGAAGCAGGCGTCCAATCCATGGAGACCACCACTGAAAAGAAAAATCACTTGACAATAACTCAACTGACAACTTTCTGGATATAACACTAGCAGAAGATTACCAAAAAAACATTGGCAACCACTGTACAGAACGTCTCTTGACAATAAAGTTGATCCTAAAAAAATGGCGGCATAATCGACGCAGTTCTGATGCTCAGACCTTGCGAAAAACTAAGTCTCAATACTGATTGTTCTCTATATACTGAGATTCAACTAAATAAATTAAAAATGAAAATGCAAAAAACAGCAACCAAATTAACAATATAAATAAACTCACTGAAATAACCGAGGTGGTTGATTTTACTCGAAATATAGTTTTAGTTTGGGTAGACACACAATGTCAGTGTGGATGTACAAACTTCAATAAAGTTTTGTTCAGTTCCTGATGTTGAGCTATAACATTTCTGAGCATCAGGAACTGCTGAGTCACCAGCTCTTGTAGTTGATCAACCGTTATTTGACCCTGTTGTTCAGGAAGAGACTCGCAAACCCCATAAGTCATACCTCTCGACAAATATTAGTGTACAATTAACCCTGTGTCTGTAGATTATACAATATACAATAGCTTACCTTGTTGCGGTTTTAGTACCACAAACAAGCCAAGGTTCCTACAGGAGGGCTATATCTAAGCAGTTATCGAACGTCCCACATACTATGGCAGACGCTGCCTTAGCATGGTGGACGTTCGCCTGTAGGACCGTTATGCCCTTCTGTGGCTCGTTGAAGGCGCCGTGAGATCTGCCCTTTGACCTTTCTCTACCTCCATTGGGGAAGCCGTATCGGGGCTTCGTGGCCTTTTGAGAGGGCTCCCGCCACTTTTTGTAGCTTAAGAAACCACCCTCCAAGGTGACCTACTAGTTTTTTTTAATTTTTCTCGAAAACTGTTACCCTGACGAGGAAAATGAATAGGACTTAAATTATTCGCTATAAAATTCTACATCATTTATGTCCTGTACATTTTTTTCCAATATCGACCCCTAATCTCACAAATGACGTTTAAGTTTGCTTAATGCTGGTATGACCCAGTCATTGAAAAAGTTAAACTTCACTTTTCATTCTCTATCACTCTTTTTCGAGAGCGTGGCAAAACCGCTCAGTTATGGTTACAGTATCATGAATTGGTCACAAATTCCTGCGAAATTGCTTACCGACATAGGCGTTTTCGGAAACTTACTCGGATCAGAATGATTACAAATCCTCTTGTTAGTTTACCTAGTGTTACTAACCCTATCCGCTTTCGGAAACTAGTAGTTTACTGATCCAGTTTTGTGATCGAAATCAGAACTTTGTGATACTCTTTGCGAGTAGATTAGTAATAGATTTGCATGCTCACCGCAAGATTTTATAAAGGAATGACGGAATAACTTTTTTGTATCTGCATTGGGATTCTCATCTTTCAATTCGGCACGTGTTGAGACGACTATCTTCGTTCCACAGAATGCTATTCATATGTAATGTCTCTCTCTATTCAATTCGTTAAGTGTTGAGTACGCACATACGAATTAATTTAGTTACTTAAAACTTGTAATGTTTATACAAGAGGATAATAACTTCATCACTAGAATACTATTCTAAAATCATACTTGCTAGAGGGAATAGGTTATTTAAAATAAAATGGTTCTTAAACAAATAAGGATTTTAAATAATAAATGTCACGCGGGTAAAGTCAAAAATTGATAAAAGTTGATAAACAGGAACAATAATTAAACTCGTTCGTAAACTGTCAGCACTAAGTTTAGTGATCTAAGTGATCCGTTGGGTAAACCCAGTAAACCGGATTTGTGATTTATTTGGATTCTTGAAATTGTCTATATCTACAGCCAACAATTCGGTGACAATAAAAGAAGTAATTCCAAATGACACTACACACTTACTGCCAGGGACGACAAGAGGGGGGGTAGCCGGGACTAATTCCCGGGGCCCGGTCTCAAGTGGGGGCCCGGCAGCTGCATAAGGGGGACCCGGCCGTTTTAGGTGAGGACGTTTCTTTTATAGAAGTGCAGAGAATACTTTGTACCGCACACACACGCCCAAAGAATAGGCCTTTTCATCACCATTTTTTTGTGCGCATGCGTCAGAATCGACCATCTTTTTCGTACTATTTTTTGTAAACAAGCCTGTTAAAATGTCCACGGGAAAAAGATTATAACCGATAAATATTAATTTTAAGTATATTCATTTAAAAAAAAAGGAAAAAAAGTAAAGTAATAAGTGTCTTAATTGAAAAATAATCTTTTGCAATCAATTAATTATGTTGTCTGTACGGAAAGGAAAAACGAAAAACGAGTATGTAAAAGTGACAAACGGTATAAATCATTCAAAGGTAATACATTATTGTTTTATAAATTTTACAAAGACTCGCCTGCAATATCGTAAAAAAACTAATAAATCTTTCATTAGGCAAAATACATATTAAAACATGTTCAAAGTGAGCATTATGAGTGAAAAATGTGGTCGAAGTGACAAAGGTTTTCGATCTATTGATGATGTTACTAAAGACTTATATTTGTTCACTACATTTTCATGCAGAAAGTGGTCCAACAGAAGAAAATACTTGTCTGGTATTACACAATATTTTTTTTTTTAATAATAAATGCTTTGGTATACACAGTTATATTATTAAAAATGTCATGTTGATCCTTAAAATTTAAATAATTTATCTTATTAATTATACTCGTGATTAACTTTCATGTTAAAGTGTTTTTGCAATTACTAATAGTTGGTTGGCATAATTAATTAAAATAAAGTTTTATGACAGTATCAAATAAGTTGTGGGTGCGGGTTTAAACAAAGTTCCTTTAGCATTAATAATTTTTAATCACTTAACAAAACACAGAACTGAAACGAATAACAATGGTTATTAAGAATAAACAAATGAATACCGGGTTTAAATAATTATGAAAACACAAGTCTCGACCTGAAGGGAATGAACTCTTAAAAGCTTAAAACAATACTGTCTTTCTGCAGGGGGGGATATCGCGCATGGTGTCATGGCGGCGCTGACGTCATGCGTAGAGTTAGCGCGTTATAATTATCATATGACACATGGACATTGCAGATATTTGTAATATATTATGTTGTAATGTAAACTTTGTTCTTTGTGTATGGTATTAGTTGAACCCATTAAAAAAATGCGGTACAGATAAAACCTTAATTATTAAAGTAAATTATTCAAGAACGATATTGTGTTTTTTCCACTTTCCTCGACAGTAAGAGCCTAGGTAAAGTGAGTAGTGGCCCAAAGGTGGCTCCAGTTAGAGCCCAGTGGCCACGCCTTCCCCTAGATTAAAATTATTACAATTAAAAGAACCTTTTATTAAAAAAAAATATATGCTAAAAAGGGAATTGTTATAGGCAATGCTACCCGCCTTCTCACGAAAATTCGACATGGAGCCGACCTTGCAGTGGCTTGTGACCGTGCAGATAAATTTAAAACAGAAAATTGTCATATATATATTCCAAGCACTTTCAACCTTCCAAATATAAGAGGTACCTAAAAGCAGAACTTCACATTGGTTTATTCGCAACTCGGGACTTCTTCTGGAGACTCTACCCTTTTAAGGCTGAAAATTTCGCAGTATAAGTAAAGGTGAAATTGTAAATGTCGCCAAAAAAAAATACTTGTACTTGATAAATGATTTAAAAATCTGTCAGCGACTAAGTCCAGGAAAATGCAGTGACAATTTATTTTAATTTTGTATATGTACCCACCATGTAGCAATTATTTGTATTTGGTACATTATTTTTATGCTTTGCATTATATTATATTAATGAAAAATATATTTTTTAAATCTATTATCGTTATCATCTTATTAAATAAATAAATCTCATCTTTTTTATAAAAAAAGTAGGTAGTTAAGTATATTCAAATTGCATAATATAATGCAGGTAAATGAGTCAGCAGTTACGAATCCTAATCAGGTAAAAATTTCCTGCTATACAAAATTTTTACCCAGGGTCCCCAGTTGGGAAGTTCCGAGTTGCGAATATTCCCTTCTCATCATCCTGGTCATAGGATCTATTCTTTAGAAGTCGAATGTTTCTCAAAATTAAAAACCTGGGTTCGAATTTGTATAACAAAAAAAATCATTAAAAAGAAAAATAAAAAAAACCTTAAAATAAATATTTCTTTTATGTATTTGCATTTATGTTCCCTTCATAGCTTCATAGTTTAGGAAATCTAAACTATCCCATAATAATATCCTTAGTTATTTCATGTAATATTTTAAATATCCTTTTTTATTCATGAAATTTCTGTAAATCGTATTTATTTTCCTCACACTCAGTCAGTATTTTTAAATTCGCGCCTATACAAACTCTACGCGTGACGAAATGCGCGTGGCCGTCCTATTTTTGACACTGTTGATATCTTACCTTTTATTTTTTATACCATGGTCTTTCTGCACTACATGGATGGCGGCGTTGCCGGCTCTCGCTTATAGCCGATCATCTTGTTACAGCTATAATTTATATTTGTTTTCATTAATTTTTTACACAGTTAAAAAGTATTGAAACCTAACCTCTCCTCAATCGGCACATTTTTATTCTTTGTTCCGGACGTCCACGACACTTCAAGCACCTTTTCAATTGCTCACAACTATGTGCTTCCACAAAGTTATAAAAATGTAAATCACCATCAACGATTTTTTCTAATGATTGATTTGTATGTAGTTTTCGATTTTTCGATTTTTCCATTTTTCGATTTTTCGATTTTTCCATTTTTCGACTTTTCGACATTTCTGTCTTCTTAGGATTGATAGACAGTGAATGGTCCTTGCACCACTGTTCGATAATTTTTAGAGCTACTTGCATTCCTTCGATTTTGGGCAGGGTCAGAACATCTGGGGGGGTACTATATAGGGGGTAATTTTTAGATTTTATGAAATATGTCTGTTATTTACGATTGGAGAAGAAAATTCTTTAAATAAAAGTTACTTCATATATTATTTTCGATAATTTTATGGAAATTGTTCAAATAAAAGTTATTTGAAATAAAATTTTCTACAATTCTTGTTCCTTAATAATTTCTCTAAAATATTCCGTATTCGAGATATTTTAGAAAATGTGTAAATTTAGAATTTTCATAAAACTCAAAAACAGATAAAGAAAAACACCTCAAATTTTAAACTTATACTATATTCCTGCCTGAGGTAAACTGATTAGATTTTGGACAGAGTCAGTACATCTGGAGGGGTACTTTATAGAAGGTAATTTTTATATTTTATCGAATATATTTGTTATTTATGTTTGGAGAAGAAAATTGTTCAAATAAAAGTTACTTCTTATATTATTCGCTATAATTTTTCTACAATGGTACGTATTCGAGAAATTTTACAAAATTAAAAAATTCTGATTTTTAAGATGTTTGCGAGTTTGATCTCTATAATTTTAGTTTTTTACATAATTTCCCTAACATGGACCGTAATAGAAAAATTGGAGGAAAAGTATAAAATTTTAATTTTTTAGCAATTTCGTTGGCAATGAATATATATATAGAAAAATATTTCGAGTTAGGTATATGTGGAAAATGTATATATTTAGTTAACATCTAAACATTACCAGAGGTGCTTAAATAGGTTGTACAAAATAACCAGACAAAGCCTGTAATAACTAGATAGGAAAGTCATGTGATTTTTTAGTAACTTTTGTTTCGTTTAGTTCACTTTTGAGTAAGAGAAATGGATTTGTAATTTTGGGTATCTCCACAACTATATTGTAGAAAAAGTGTTGTGTTTTATTTGTTACAGGTAAACAACCGTACGAAAAATTAATTTTCGCTCATCGCAAGCGTTCCTTACCTTCGCCTATCGATGGAAAATTGCTAGTTAGCGTTCCTAGCGCAATACATTCCCATAAGCCGCCACTCGTTGACATATTGAAAGACTTTCTACCCGAGAATCCGGAATGCTTGGAAATATTCGCCAGATATCTGTTACCAGGTTGGACGAGTTATGGTAATGAAGTTCTAAAGTTACAGCACCAATGTCTGTTTAGTTGATATAAAAATCAACTAACAAATAAAGAAAATAACTGGTTCATAGATGTTTTCATAGACATATTGTCGTTGCAAGGTCATTGCAAGAGCTTTTGCCATCTATCAGTTTACAGAGCAATGAAATTATTTATTAGAAAAGAAGAAATAAGAAAAGAAAATCTTTAATTTTAGCAAAAATAATGTACACTCACCGCAGAATTAACCGCCCACCCAATTATTTTTATAAAAAGTTCAAAATTTTCAAAAACTGTTTTTCTTTTATTTTCTAAAATTAAACAAAAACTTTCATTTGATTGGTATTTGTTTACTTTTTCAAGATGTACTTAGACATTAAAAAGTAAAAAAAAAATCAAAATTAAAAATATCTCCAACTAAATAACAAAACATTGGGTGGGCGGTTGATTCTGCCGGTGAGTGTATTTGTTAGGATTTAGGATTGAAAAATGATAAAGATTTATATAAAATACAGTACATTTTTTATTTAATTTTAAAATTGATGTATTATAAATAACATTTATATATTGATCTATTTTAAATAACATTGTTAAATAAATTAGTATTTATTTTAAAATTTTGTTGATTGATTCACCCCGTCAATCTTAATATAGCTCTCATCTGCTAATATCACCAGATTACATGCGGAACAGGTCACATAAAACTATCTTTGAGAGCAGTCCTCCCTTAGGCTGTCGGGGTGTCGGGACATCGGGAAATATCGTTTTTCGTAAGAAGTTTCACTTATTTGTTTTTAATTATTTGTTCTATTCATTTGTATTTATTTTTATTTATCTTTTATTTATTTTTATTTATTTTTATTTATTTTTATTTATTTTTATTTATTTTTATTTATTTTTATTTATTTTTATTTATTTTTATTTATTTTTATTTATTTTTATTTATTTTTATTTATTTTTATTTATTTTTATTTATTTTTATTTATTTTTATTTATTTTTATTTATTTTTATTTATTTTTATTTATTTTTATTTATTTTTTATTTATTTTTATTTATTTTTATTTATTTTTATTTATTTTTATTTATTTTTATTTATTTTTATTTATTTTTATTTATTTTTATTTATTTTTATTTATTTTTATTTATTTTTATTTATTTTTATTTATTTTTATTTATTTTTATTTATTTTTATTTATTTTTATTTATTTTTATTTATTTTTATTTATTTTTATTTATTTTTATTTATTTTTATTTATTTTTATTTATTTTTATTTATTTTTATTTATTTTTATTTATTTTTATTTATTTTTATTTATTTTTATTTATTTTTATTTATTTTTATTTATTTTTATTTATTTTATTTATTTTTATTTATTTATTTTATTTATTTATTTTTATTTATTTTTATTTATTTTTATTTATTTTTATTTATTTTTATTTATTTTTATTTATTTTTATTTATTTTTATTTATTTTTATTTATTTTTATTTATTTTTATTTACTTTTATTTATTTTTATTTATTTTTATTTATTTTTATTTATTTTTATTTATTTTTATTTATTTTTATTTATTTTTATTTATTTTTATTTATTTTTATTTATTTTTATTTATTTTTATTTATTTTTATTTATTTTTATTTATTTTTATTTATTTTTATTTATTTTTATTTATTTTTATTTATTTTTATTTATTTTTATTTATTTTTATTTATTTTTATTTATTTTTATTTATTTTTATTTATTTTTATTTATTTTTATTTATTTTTATTTATTTTTATTTACTTTTATTTATTTTTATTTATTTTTATTTATTTTTATTTATTTTTATTTATTTTTATTTATTTTTATTTATTTTTATTTATTTTTATTTATTTTTATTTATTTTTATTTATTTTTATTTATTTTTATTTATTTTTATTTATTTTTATTTATTTTTATTTATTTTTATTTATTTTTATTTATTTTTATTTATTTTTATTTATTTTTATTTATTTTTATTTATTTTTATTTATTTTTATTTATTTTTATTTATTTTTATTTATTTTTATTATTTTTATTTATTTTTATTTATTTTTATTTATTTTTATTTATTTTTATTTATTTTTATTTATTTTTATTTATTTTTATTTATTTTTATTTATTTTTATTTATTTTTATTTATTTTTATTTATTTTTATTTATTTTTATTTATTTTTATTTATTTTTATTTATTTTTTTATTTTTATTTATTTTTATTTATTTTTATTTATTTTTATTTATTTTATTTATTTTTATTTATTTTTTATTTATTTTTATTTATTTTTATTTATTTATTTTTATTTATTTATTTTTATTTATTTTTATTTATTTTTATTTATTTTTATTTATTTTTATTTATTTTATTTATTTTTATTTATTTTTATTTATTTTTATTTATTTTTATTTATTTTTATTTACTTTTATTTATTTTTATTTATTTTTATTTATTTTTATTTATTTTTATTTATTTTTATTTATTTTATTTATTTTTATTTATTTTTATTTATTTTTATTTATCTTTTATTTATTTTTATTTATTTTTATTTATTTTTATTTATTTTTATTTATTTTTATTTATTTTTATTTATTTTTATTTATTTTTATTTATTTTTATTTATTTTTATTTATTTTTATTTATTTTTATTTATTTTTATTTATTTTTATTTATTTTTATTTATTTTTATTTATTTTTATTTATTTTTATTTATTTTTATTTATTTTTATTTATTTTTATTTATTTTTATTTACTTTTATTTATTTTTATTTATTTTTATTTATTTTTATTTATTTTTATTTATTTTTATTTATTTTTATTTATTTTTATTTATTTTTATTTATTTTTATTTATTTTTATTTATTTTTATTTATTTTTATTATTTTTTATTTATTTTTATTTATTTTTATTTATTTTTATTTATTTTTATTTATTTTTATTTATTTTTATTTATTTTTATTTATTTTTATTTATTTTTATTTATTTTTATTTATTTTTATTTATTTTTATTTATTTTTATTTATTTTTATTTATTTTTATTTATTTTTATTTATTTTTATTTATTTTTATTTATTTTTATTTATTTTTATTTATTTTTATTTATTTTTATTTATTTATATTTATTTTTATTTATTTTTATTTATTTTTATTTATTTTTATTTATTTTTATTTATTTATTTTTATTTAATTTTATTTATTTTTTTTACTTATTTTTTTTCATTACTTTTATTTATTTTATTTTTATTTTGCCACTTTTCTCTCCCCTTAAAATGTGAAAATCCAAAACACTGAAACACGTCATTATTAATTTATGATGGGTAGCTTCAATTCCAATTTTCAAGTTCCTACTTTTAAAAAATAAATATACTTTAAAAAAAACTAAAAAACACGCTTTTGTAATACATCGAACTAAAAAGTGTAAAATAATTTTTCAAATAAGCTTAAAACAATAATAAATGGAAAATACTAGTATTAGTGTGAAAAAAGCGTCGCGCGCTCGATGTACGAGAAATATGGACAAAGCGCCCCACGCTTTTTTCACAATAATACTAGTATTTTCCATTTATTATTGTTTTAAGCTTATTTGAAAAATTATTTTTCACTTTTTAGTTCGATGTATTATAAAAGCGTGTTTTTTAGTTTTTTTTAAAAAAAATTGTTGAAAAAAAAATTTTTTTTTCAGCCTTGGGGATTAGAACCCACGATCGGTAAGTCTAGCAATCGATTACCCGTGCCTTAGACCGCTCGGTCAACGAACGAACTTGAGTTAGTGGGATATACTGACAGTAATAAACTTGCTTTTAGTCCAAAGGAGAGCTACATACATACATACATACAGGTGAAGCTAATATAAGCGTGTTAAAAGTCGATACTACCGTACCTGCAAACTTTCACCTCCCCCCCCCGTTTCCCCCTTTAAAATGTAAAAATCCAGAAACCCTAAAATACGTCATTATTTATTTATGATTAGTAGCTACAATTCCAATTTTCAGGTTCCTACCTTTAAAAAATATGTACTCCCATACAAACGTTCATCCTCCATTCCCCCCACCCTTTTAAAATGTAAAAATACACGTCATTATTTATTTATGATAAGTAGCTACAATTCCAATTTTCAAGTTCCTACCTTTAAAAAAATTCAAATTTCCCCCCCCCCCCCCTTAAAATGTGCAAGGGAGGGGGTTGACACATAACAGATGTCTGCATTGTAAAAATGTGTTTAATTTGGAATAAAAATCAACCTGTTTTAGCATTTCTAAAAATCCAATGATTAATGCCGAAAAACAGGATGAAACTGTTTTGAGTGACCCACTCCTGTATATCAAAAATGGCTAGATTTATCGAATTAGTTCATAAAACAAAATTTGCTTAAAAATGCATTTTTTACAAGATGCGCTACATAAGAAAGATCCTTCCATCGAAAAAAAAAAAAAAAAAAATATTGAGCGAAGCGCCATTTACATATTGACCTATTTAAAATCAATGTATATCTAAAACTGAAGCTCTCTTAGCGCTCTATGAACTGGCTTTTACAGAATTAAAATATCTCTATTACTTACCAAAATATCCGGCCTGGGAGTTTTTATTGGTACACCCTGTATACCTACATGTCTACATGATTATGAAATGCTAAATGAAACGTTTAATAATTTATAAAACTTTTACTTTAAATTACAACAAAAATAGAAACAAATTAAAGTTTAAATGTGTTAACTTTTAGATCATTTACTTTATCTGTCCCAATTTTGTATAATCAAAAATAGTTATAAATTACTTTATCACTGATTCAGGTAATAATAAATAAAACAAATATTTAGCTGATTACTTCATTTAAAGTGAAAATATAAATAAGTTACAAAAATTAACACTCGTGTTATCAAAATAACATATCAAATAAGATGTATTTCTGGTTCGCTCTGAGATTTCTGATACACAAACTGTTTCGCAGCCGTAATTTGTTTGGAATACCTGGAAAATAAATATTTACCACATTCTAGAATTAAGAACAATATTAAAAGTGTTACAATAATACTCAATTTAACTGAAACATCATGTGTATATGTAATTATTTCATTACAGTATCAGTCACATTCTTGTTAGTTATATCACTTTTTACCAAACTTTCATCGATTTCCCTACAGGGTATTCCGTAAATATTACTAACATTGTAGTATCCGCCACCTTTTATGGTTAGTAACTTATTATCGCGACTTAAATTACTGAGCAGCTTGCAAGTCCAGTTATTGCCGTCCAAATCAATTTCTTTCAGCCAAATCGTATGCGTCAAGATTCCTTTAACATTAAGGTTTGTTAAATTATTAAAAGCAATACCCAGCGAGCGTAGATCCTTCATATTATGAAAGATATCTTCGTTTAAATATAATAAACGATTGTAGCTCAAATTTAGTTCAGCTATAGTATCGAGGCCGTTCAAAGAACCGGCGCTAATATCTGTAATTTGATTATAGCTTAAATCTAAATATTCCAAAGATTTTAAATGCCTAAAACACCCGAGGGTTAGTTTTTTTAAACGATTATGCTGCAACCAAAGGTTCCGTAATTGAAACAAATTTTCGAATATATTAAAATCGATTTCTTCTAAGTTATTGTAACTCAATTCGAGTTTAACGAGACTCGATAGTTTCGATAAATTTTGTATTTTAATCAAGTTATTGTGGGTCAAATTTATTAATTTAACAATCGTTGGCACCCCGGAGAAATCCATTATTTTAATATGATTTTCTGCTAAAGATAAACCTTCTAGAGTCGTTAGTTTTTTTAGACTTTCGAAATTAGTTATCTGGTTGTTATCTAGCTCTAGAATGGTTAAATTTGTAAGGTTAGAAAATGTGTTTTCCGTTATAATAGGACCCATTATATTGTTGTTTAAATGTAAAGAGTTTAATAATGGTAAGTTGAGTAAAGAATGTGTCACTGTTTTTAGTTTGTTTGAGTCTAAAACGAGTTTCTGCAAGTTAATTAAATTAGACATATTAATCGATTGTAAATTATTTTGATCGACATTTAAATTGACCAAAGAATGTGGAAAATGCGAGGCATCTAAATATGTCAAATCGTTATTATTGATATTAAGATCTTGCAGCATTTTATTATTAACGAAAACGTTAATTTCTACAGCGGTTAATAAATTGTTATTTAAATGGACGGTTTGTATAGCAGTAAGAGGCCAAAACGTTTTCGAAGGAAACGCGCTTATATGATTGAATGCCAAATTTATTTCTTCTAAATTTCCCAAATCTAAAAACGCGTCTGATTGGATATTACTGATCTGGTTGTGCTGTAAATTCAATTTTCTCAAATTTACAGCACCAGCAAAACTTTTTCCTTCAATTTCGCTCAGTAAGTTATTTTGTAAGTCTAAAAAATAAATAGCAAACGATTTAAATGCGTTATCTTTGATTCTTCTGATTTTGTTATTAATCAAAGTTATCGTTGATATGTTTGAGCGCTCGAAAGTCTTTTCTTGGATGAGTTGAATATTGGCTTCGATAGTCATTTGAGTCAAGTTTAAAGTTACGAACATGTCTTTATTGATTTCCGGAAGATCGCTGTTGGTGACTTCGAGGTAGGGACTGGAAGAGTTCATTGTGGTTAATACTTGGAAGTTGAAGTTGCTGGATTTGAGATCCGTGCAAGTGACGTAGCGGTATAATACTCGCTCGATTTTGTAGTACAACGTTACGGTTTTCTTTTGCATCAGGCAGGATTCTTCTGATCTATCAATTGATGTTATCGTTAGAATGATCAATAACAGATGGGCATTTAAAAATCTGAAATAAAAATTTACCTTTAAGTATTGAATTTCTAAAATGGTTTAACTGCCTAATATTAAAGTAAGAGAAAAAATCACAAATAGTTTCAACAGGATACTTTAAGGGGCAATCCAATAAAAGTCCATGATCTTCTGATGTTAGGTATCTATTAAGTGTTTGGTTATAACAGCTTCAACATATTTAAAATACTGGCCCATTTTTATTATACTCTTCACACGGAGTCTGTAAAGAGTTTGAAAACTTTAGGAAAAATCAAGCTTTATAAGGGGACGAAGCCTATTGATTTTGAAAAAATTATAATAAAAATGGGGGAAATAAAAAAAAAATCATAGAATCAAAACGAAAAGCGACAACAACATGAAATAATCAAGCTCTATACGAAGATGCCACAGTCTTGTTCTGTCGCTTGTAGAGACCGTACGTTTTGCGAGTGAAGAAACAAAAAGTGGTTTATTTAGCCTGGTATCAGATAAGTACACCTTAATTTTATTTTTCATTAGGTATATTTATTTTAACGAAATTATTTGGTTAGCAAATACATAGTTTAGTTTAATTTTTCAAAATGAATGAAGATAAATTAAATAATACTATAATAGAAGGAGAAAATGAATTAAAATATGATTTTACTAACAAATATCGAGAATCAGATACAGGGCCATAATTGGTCTTTTTGGAACATAAAGAAAGAAATCTAGGTCGTTTATTTCCCATTCGTGTTGGACATTTTTTAATGGAAAATCAATATTTTAAAAATAATGTTTTGGATATTAAACCATTAGGTTTAAATAGAGTAAAAATTATTTGTAAAACTTATGAAGCTGCAAACGAATTAATTAATCACGAAATTGTAATCAAAAATAATCTAGTCGCATATATACCAAATTATTACACACATAAAAAAGGTATAATTAGAATGGTAGACACTATGTTTTCTGAGGAATATATTTTAAAAGCTATAGAGTCTGATATAAAAGTCACTGAAGTACGACGTATGAAACGAAGGATACACGACGATACAACAAAAACTTCTACACTTGTAGATAGGCAAATGGTTGTTCTCACATTCCTGGGGACTCAAATCCCTGGGAATGTTAGAATAAATATGGTAAATTTTGGTGTGGATCCTTATGTTTATCCTGTAACTCAATGTTTTAAATACTTACGTTACGGACATACTAGCCGACAATGTAAAGGAAAAAAAAAGGTGTCAAAAATGTGCAGGAGAAACATGTAATGATAAATGCGAAAAGGATGAAAAGAAATGTGTACATTGTGGAGATGGAAATCACGACGCAGTTTCGCGTGATTGTCCTATCTACAAACAACAATTAAATATTAAAAGGGTAATGGCTTTTGAAAATTTGTCCTTCAAAGAAGCTCAATTTTTGGTTGAAAATCCATCATATGCTAAAGTAGCAACGCACAATAGATTCTCGTTATTAGGAAACGAGAATCAATTCCCTGAGTTGCCGCAACCGAAAACTAACCCGAATTTTCTATTGAAAAAACCCGCGAGACCTACTAGTTTTAAGAACACTAATCAATCTCAGCCAAAAAAACGAAAAACAATTTCCCCCCCAATTTCACCATCTCCATCACATGCAGATACTTTAAAAAAGGAGACAAAAAAGCACAGTCAGTACTACCGAATCCCTACAGGAATGAATACATTCAATATAAAGAACAAATTATATGCCAAATGGTACAATTTATTAATAAAATAGCCAATAATAAATTAGATACAAATGAAGTAAATATAAGAAACCAAATTTCTTCAATTTTAGATTGTGATAATAGGTGTACAGATACATGTAATAAGCTAGATAATGATAGCGTAACTGTAATGGAGCTTAGTAGTAATAGCGAGGATGATGACACATATTAAACAAAAAATAAACATATTGCAGTGGAACATAAAATCGGTTAACTCTCGATTAGCTTAATTACTCAATTTAATTAATGAATTCAACATTAATATAGTTGTTTTATCAGAAACATGGTCAAAAGAATCATATAACTTTAAGATTAAGGGTTTTAACATCGTTAAAAAATGTAGACAAGATGGGTATGGCGGTGTAGCCATTCTAATATATCAAAACATGCAATTTGAAGAAATAATAATAAATACGGGGTGTCAAGATATTGAAATTTGCGCGGTTAAGGTAAATCATGGGTCAGTATGTAAATATAGTTTCAGTATACAAGCAACCGCGAGCTGCTGTCAAACGGAAAGACTGGTGCAATATTTTTAGACAATTTTCAAATAAGACGATTGTGTGCGGCGATTTCAACAGTCATTATGCACTATGGGGAAGTTATGATAATAACGCTCAAGGTAATGAGTTAGTAGAAGCTTTCGATGACCATGACTTGATTGTAATAAACGATGGTACTCCCATCCGCATTTCACTGCCCGGACAAAATCCGTCAGCAGTGGACCTTACAATCCTTTCACCTTCTCTAGTTGATAAACTTACTTGGAGGGTAAATTCGGATTCTATGGGTTCGGATCATTTTCCGATAATTATCTCATCTGAAATTAGCGCATTTACCCATAAAATTTTACCATCTTCTAAATGGAATGATTCTCGAGTAGATTGGATAGTATTTGAAACTATCTTGGATAATTCGGCTAAGAATATTGACTTTAATTTAAAAACACCTGCAGAAAAATACGAAATATTTGTAAACAGCTTCACTGAAGCAGCACAGATAACTATGGGTATTAAAAAGCCTTTTCTACCAAATACCAAAAAGTCATATTGGTGGGATAACGAGTGTACAGATATGGCAAGACTCCGAAAAAAACGCTTTAAAAACATATGTTTTAAACGCGAATGTAAATAATTACTTGAAGTATAAAAACATTGCCGCGGCAACGAAGAAACTTTTTAAACAAAAGCAACGAAACAGTTGGAAGCTGTACGTAACGAAATTAAATAAAAATTCTTCAATATCTGAAATATGGAAAACTGTTAGGTCCATTAGTAATAAAAACTACTCACAAAATAAACCTCAAATCTCAGATGAAACAATAAATGAAATTCTAGATTATTATGCACCTCCAACTGTTTCACGCGAACTCGACAAAAACTTTGAACAAACAACACAAACTGATTCAATTGCAGAATTTTTTACTTTTGAGGAATTGGAAGTTTCACTAAAAAAATCAAAAAACACAGTCGTTTAAAACTATATTATTAGATATATTTAATGCTTGGTGGAGTCATCATAATATAATTAATGAACTTAAACAAATTGTTATCACTTTAATCCACAAAACTGGTAAAAATCTTACACTGCCTTCTTCATACCGACCAATTTCGCTGATGTCATGCATTTGAAAGAATGATCAAACTTCGATTAGAATTCTTTCTGGAAAAAAATATATATCTTACCAAAAGCACAATTTGGTTATAGGAGGGGATCAGGAACATCAGATGCATTAGCACACTTGATAACAGACATTCAACTAAGCTTCTCAAAGAATGAATATCTAACATGTTTATTCTTAGATTTAAAAGGGGCATATGATTCTGTGGACTTGGAAATTCTATATCAAAAAATGATTAAGTCTGGATTATGCAAGAAGGCAGCCTACAGTATAGTACAAATTTTTGATGGTAGAAATATTTATGTTCGAAACGAATTGTATGGTCCTAGATTAGTGTATAACGGTATTCCGCAAGGATTAATACTTAGTCCAATCCTCTTTAATTTATACGTCAGAATTGCATAACTTATTTGAGAAAAATGTTAAAATAGTACAATACGCAGATGATATATGTATATATGTCAGCCATAAGAAATATAGCCAATGTCTTAATGATCTACATAGAATTCTTCGAAAAGTTAAAAACTGGTTATTGGAAATGGGTTTTACAATGTCTCCAGAAAAATCAGCAGTAATGTGTTTTACTAGACATCGAGTCAACCTAGACAGACATATTAATTTTGATGGAGTTATTATTCCCATAGTCAACCAATATAAATATCTAGGTATGGTTTTGGACCCGAAATTGCTTTGGGCACAGCATATTGAATATGTAAAAGGTCGCTCTGAGAAGGGCCTCAATATTCTAAAGAGTGTATGTGGGAAAGCATGGGGAGCAATACCGAGTATAGCATTATTATTCTATAGATCTTACATTAGGTCTATAATTGATTATGGCTGCATATACTACGGCTCAGCTGCAAACACGCATCTAAAAAAATTGACAGAATTCAGTATAAAGCTATTAGAATATGTACAGGAGTAGATGTAATTGGCCGGTTCTGGAAATGAGAAAGAGGTACAGAGAGAGGTAATTGGGTAATTAGTAATTATCCTAAGTACCCCCCACCCTTCGCGCAATTAGCAAGTACCTCCCAATTACATCATGTACTGTAATAAGTGCAATTGCACAGTAAGTACCACCCAATTACATCATGTACTGTAATAAGTGCAATTGCACAGTAAGTACCTCCCAATTACCATGTACACGCCATACTGTAATGATTGTATTTGCATAATAAGTACCTCCCAATTACCCACAGGGTATACATCTCATTACTCCATACATATTAAAGTGTAAGTACACCTTAGGTAGTAATTACTGTATGCAATGTAGTGTAATGAATGTTATCTAACTGCCTCCTAGTGATTAATGTTGGTAGCACGTCCTTAACTCTCAGCCGGCGTGCCTAGAGTGCATAGCTTGCGTTAGAGACGGTCGTGCTTAACCGAAATATCGAAGTAAGGGACTAAGAAGGGGTAGCCTGCGCCAGAGATAGACGCGCAATTAGAAAGTACCTCCCAATTACAGCATGTACTGTAATAAGTGCAATTGCACAGTAAGTACCACCCAATTACCATCTACACGCCATACTGTAATGATTGTAATTGCATAATAAGTACCTCCCAATTACCCACAGGGTATACATCTCATTACTCCATACATATTAAAGTGTAAGTACACCTTAGGTAGTAATTACTGTATGCAATGTAGTGAATGTTATCTAAGCGTCTCCTAGTGATTACTGTTGGCAGCACGTCCTTAACTCTCGGCCGTCGTGCCTAGAGTGCTTAGCCTGCGTTAGAGACGGTCGTGCTTAACCGAAATATTGTGGTAAGGGACTAAGAAGGGGTAGCTGCGCCGGAGATAGACGCACCCAACTGAAATATCGAGGGAGGAGCTAAGAAGAGGTGGTGGAATTTTCTAGAGGATATATATAGTAGGACCCGCATCCAAATCCGTACAAATATCGTTAGCTTTAAGCCTATCGGGAGTTCTATCATCTAATATCGAAATAATCATAAAAATAATAAACATGTATAAGTGCAATTGTGGTTTAACATATACAAGGGTAGATAATTTACGTCGACATCAAAATAAAAGTTGCAAGCTGATATCTAACCGCATCGGCGAATCATCCGGAGGTACGAAGAGATCTACTACTCCCAGTAATGATGTTCCACCTGAAAAAAAAGCCCGGGTAATGCGAGTTCCACAAGTTCATACGCATCGCATCGTAGACTCAAAAGCCCATAATAGAAGATGTGAATCATGTAATGTAGATGTCCCTACCAATCAGATGACGTCGCATATGAGGAGTCTTGGGCATAAAGAAAAAGCCTGTGCAATTCATGCTGATGGTATATATTTAATTAAGAGCGCGTTTAAGTGCAGAATCGCAACTTACAGGCTTAAATGTGATGAAAAACATATAGATTATGTAACATTTTTTGATGCGATAAAATTAAGAGTATTGAAATTGTTAAAAGTTGTTCTGAAGGCCCATAATGCCATTAAAGTTAATGTAGAGGCCTTTGCTACTTATGCATTGGAGAGCCAAGATGTTTCTGAAATCAAATCTTTTAACAGCATAAATCGAATACTCGATTTGTCGACGGATTTGGATGCGGTATATGTAGACTTTAAGGACGCTGTGGTATCTCAAACTGCAGACTTTCAACATAAGGATTCAGGTATAGTAGTTTTATAATTCATAGTATAGCGTTTACTAATATATTACTAATTGTTTCAGGTTGGACATTACGGGAAGTACTATTTTTAGAAGTTAATATAAATAAGTACTCCCCATTGGGCGGCTGCTCGTACATTAAGCTCCCTAAGTTTATTGAAACCAAGAAGGGTGTAGTTAATGTCCAAAACAATGATGCGTATTGCTTTGCTTGGGCCATCACGTCGGCGCTATATCCAGCGAGGGACAATGTTCACCTAACGACATCGTATCCACACTTCGAGGCCGTGCTGAATGTTGATGGTATTGAATTCCCTATGAAGCTTAAAGACATTTCAAAATTTGAAGATTTAAATGACATAAGTGTTAATGTTTATGGTTTGGAACGTAGTTATGAAAATGGTAAGGTTAAATTCGAAATAGTAGGCCCATTACGATATTCCTCTAGGAGGTTAGGTCACCATATAAATTTACTATTAATAACGGAGGATTCAGGAAATAGTCACTATTGTTGGATTAAAAATATTTCCAGATTGGTATCGAATCAAGTAACTAGAAATGAGCACAAAAAATTTTTTTGTGACGGCTGTTTACTTTATTTCCGATCTGAAAGCATACTATTGCGGCACCAATTGCGCGATTGTAATCATATATACACCAGCACGCCATCAGTGGAGCTGAAAAAAGATAAACGCGGTAATTATGTACCTGAAAACATACTTAAGTTTCAAAATTATGATAAGCAACTTAGGGTTCCATTTGTAATTTACGCTGATTTTGAATCGATTTTAAAACCAATAGATACTTGCGAACCAGATCCGGAAAAAAAGTTTACTATCCCGACATACCAACATGAACCATATTCTTTTGCATATTTGATTAAATGTTCGTTTGATAATTCATTGACGAAATTTGTAACTTTTACGGGTGATAATGCTGGTAGCGATTTCGTGAAACGGCTAGAGGACGATGTTTTAACTATTTATAATACCTATTTAAAAGACGTTGTTCCGATGCATCAGCTGTCTAATGATGAAATAGATGATTTTAACTCGTCAACTATATGCTCTATTTGCGATGAGCCTTTTCAGGAAGGTGACGTTAAAGTAAGAGATCATTGTCATGTTACCGGTAAGAAAACACCTGGCGCCGCACATAGCAATTGTAATTTAAATTATAAAATCCCACAATTTGTTCCAATCTTTTTCCACAATTTGAGTGGGTATGACAGTCATTTATTTATTAAAGAATTGTATGGCGAAGGTGAGAGGACCGAAGTTATTGCACAAAATAAAGAAAAATATATTTCGTTCACTAAACCATTGTACACCCATAGCTATGTAGATAGAGATGGTATGTTGAGAAAAAATTACATAAAACTTAGATTTTTGGATAGTTACAGATTTTTAGCTGATTCATTGGCTGGACTGTCAGAAAACCTGCCATCAGAATTTTTTGTTGAAACAAGGAAATGTTTTGCAGAAAAAGAAAAATTCGATTTAATGAGGCAGAAGGGGGTGTTTCCATATAATTTCATGGATAATATAATGAAATTAGATCACCCCAATTTACCTTCAAAAGATGAGTTTTATGACAAGTTAAATAATTGCCACATAACTGATGAGGAATATGCTAGGGCTCAGAAAGTTTGGAATGTATTTAAATGTCAAACTTTGGGATCTTATTCTGATTTATACTTAAAATCAGATGTTTTAATGTTGTGCGATATATTTGAAAATTTTAGGGATGTATCACTTAAAGCATATAAACTAGATCCGGCGCAATATTATACATCTCCAGGTCTGTCATGGGATGCGATGTTGCGGTACACTAAGGTGGAGTTGGAACTACTGACAGATATAGATATGATTAATTTCTTCAAAAATAGTATACGCGGCGGTATAAGCCAATGCGTTGAAAGAAAACATATCGCCAATAACCCGTATTTGTCCGAATATAATCCTTTCGAGCCAAAGTCTTCCATACATTATATCGATGCGACAAATCTCTATGGTTATAGCATGAGTCAACCTCTGCCCACGGGAGAATTTGTTTGGTTATCGGCTGAGGAAATTAATCAACTCGATATTATGTCTGTTGATGATCTCGGGGATTATGGGTATGTTTTAGAAGTTGATGTAACATATCCGCATCACCTTCATGATAAACACGCTGATTTGCCATTTTTAGTAGAGAATATAATTCCACCTAATTCCAAAACAGAAATCCCCAAATTGGTTCCCAATTTAAATCATAAAGACAAGTACGTATTACACTATAGAAACTTCAAGCAGGCCATAAATAATGGGCTAATTGTAACTCAAATTCATCGCGTCCTCAAGTTTAAGCAGTCTCGTTGGCTGAAGAAATATATAGACCTCAATACAAATATGAGAAACAATGCTAAGGACACATCCGAGAAAAATCACTTTAAGCGCATGGTCAATTCTGTGTACGGGAAAACTATGGAAAATGTAGATGACAGGCGTGATATTTACCTTAGAACCCACTGGGCAAGTAAGAGAAATTCCCCAGGCGCAAACAACTTAATTGCTAGACCTAATTTTAAGTCTTGTTCCATATTTTCAGAGCACTTTGTGGCTATACATATGGGTAGAACTAAAATTTGTTACAACAAACCACTTTATGTAGGTTTCACGGTGTTGGAATTGTCGAAAGTGAGAATGTATGATTTTTATTACGGCACATTAAAACGACAATTAGGTGATAACATTTCCTTACTTTACACGGATACTGATAGTTTTGTGCTTAAAGTTAAATCAATAAATTTTTACGAATTTATGAAAGGAAATATCGAACATTTCGACACATCTAATTATAAATCGGATAATAAATTTAACCTGCCAGTAAGTAAACCAATATTGGGAAATTTTAAGGATGAGTATCCAAATCAGGCCATCAGCATATTTTTAGGGACAGGCGCCAGGGCCTATTATATTAGATCAGATGAAAAAGAGAGCAAAACCGCTAAGGGCGTAAAGAAATCCGTAATTCAAAACAGCTTAAACATGGTGGATTATCAAAAAATTGTAGAAGGTGGGGGTAAGATATTTAGAAAAATGAATACATTTAGAAGTCAGTTACATGATATCTATACTGAAATGAAAAATAAAGTTGCATTATCTTACAATGATGAAAAAAGGTTTATAATACCAAACACCGCTAAAACTCTACCGTGGGGACATAAAGATATTCAGGAATATCGTAATGGACCTCAAAATACTGTGGCTGAATTTAGATGTAGGGTATCCAATATTGTAAATAATAGTAATGAAGAAGATAAATTAGATTTACTTTTAAGACTATTAGAAGAAATGTAAACATAAATGTATGCATAAGTTTGTAATATATTTGTAACAAAATTACTTAATTTTTTTTATTAATTTCCAACTATCCCTCCCCTACACTTCCTACTCATTATTATTAAAAGCGCTATTTATAATATATTGATATATTAAGAAAGTTTAAGATATAAAAGCTTTATTCTCGGCGAGTCTTCTACTCTTGCTTCTCCCCACTCTTTCCCCACTCTACTCGCTTTGTTCAGATCACTATAAATACTCATCACATGCATGCATAGTTTCATTCTGATTTAGCCAGACCGCACAGAAAAAACATAAAAAATGTCTATCAATATTGCTGACATAAACGCCAGAAAACAAGCCGCAAGCCGCACCCTTGCCATGTTAAATAAAATATGGGGGAAGGTCCAGCCTGATGCCGAACAGCAGGCCGTAATTGACCATGCTATGTTAAACAAAACATGGGGGAAGACCGGAGGTGAATAGCTGCAGCAAGAACATTTAATATTTTCAATATTGTAAATAAAGGTGGTGAAGAACCTATATTAGATTTACTGTTATTATAAGAAATGTAAATTAAGTTTATATTATATTTTAAAAACCTACCTTATTTGCTTTTATCAATTTCCACCTACCCACTAGTCACAATTAGATAAATAAAAAGTAATAAACATATCTGTTAAAAGAAAAAAAGAATTAAAACGGCCGAAGGCCGTTTTCGGGAGGCCGGAGGCCTCCGCGGGCCCGGCCTTCGTTGAGAAGTTTAAGAATTTAGAATTAAAACGGCCGAAGGCCTCCGGCCCCCCGCCTCCGGCCGAAGGCCTCCGCGGGCGAAGCCCGCCCCGGCCGAAGGCCGGGCTTATAGGGCCCGGCCGGAGGCCGGTTTTTTTTCCCCACTCCCACTCTCCCCTCCACTTTCCGATCGCTATATATACGGGAACAAGACCTGAGAAATTCAGTTTATCACAGCTCCTCGCTGAGTAAACAACTGGACGATGGGCGATTTTGATGATATTTTTTTTGGTCAGTTGTTTAGAGAAGCGATCCTCAGAAGGCTGGCCTGGCGGGCACAACAATTGGATCCGTCGGAAGAGGAGTTGGGCCCTTGCGACTCATATTCTGCTTGCCCTCTGCCAAGGCCGCCATCACCTGCGGGGCCTTGCGATAGCACCACGCAAGTGGTGGATATCGACATCGGTGATGTCGATATGAGTGGCTACGAGTCAGATAATATATCGGTGATCGATATATCGTCTGATTCGGATAGCGATTCCGGCTCGGATTAGGGCGTATGCTCTAGCCGCAAAAACGGCCCTTTTCAGGGCCAACAAAAAAAACAAAAAAAAAGGTGCCATGAGCGTTATAGAACTTATGGGGACATAAAGATATTCAGGAATATCGTAATGGACCTCGAAAAACTGTGGCTCAATTTAGATATAACGTATAGGCTGGAGGCGCACGCGGGCGAAGCCCGCGCCCGGCCGATTTTCTTCTTTTTTCTCCCACTCCCACTCTCTCCCCTCCACTTTCCGATCACTATATATACGGGAACCAGATCTGAGAAATTCAGTTTACTACGGCTCGCCGAGTAAACTATTTAATTCTTTTCGAGTTATTTTTTCAGTTCTCAGCAGTGTTTCAACATGACTTCAATCGAAGAGACGATCGCCGCAGCTAACTCAATCATTTCAATCGATGCTGTGGAATTCGATTTTGAGGAAATCTTCAAGGAGTTGACGGTTCCTTCACCGGTATCGCCGATGGAGCTGTCGCAAGTGTGCGACATCCCATTACCGGCCCCGTTACCGGCTCCTTTGCCGATCCCGTCACCAGCTCCGTTACTAGCCCCAGTACCGGTATATGATAGCGGAGACGATTTTGAAGCGCCCAAGAAGATCCGGGTCCTCAGCGATGTACGCGTTGATACGCTACCCTCGTCAGCCACATTGTCAAAGCTTGTCGGCACAATGGAAGATGCGCCCTGTAGGTCGAAGCCAACGAGACCGCGGGTGGTTGTGCCGAAGAGTAGAAAGCCGAGAGCCACCGCAGCGAAACCAAAGACCGCGCCAGTAAGGAAGTTGAAGGCGGTAGCCTCAACAAGTGCGGCGATACCAATCCCAATACCGCCCAAGGATGACGGCGAAGAAGACAGCATGAGGAGGAAAATCAACTCCGCCGCCACCGTCCTATTGAATAAGGAGACGCGGTATAATGCTGATAGGGAGCAGTTAAGTATCACTGAAGCGACACTAAAACAGCTGAGGATGGAGGTGGATGGTATGGCGAGAGATATGGAGGTTACCTTAGCGCCACTTCAGCGCGAGACTGAAGGATTGGCAGATGAAGATGCCCGCATCCAACGGCACTTGGTTGACTTGCAACGGCAGATGGATGAGACCATTCATCGTCGGAACAATGTGCGCCAAAGGCAGTTGGATGTGGGCATTGAAATTGCTAGGGTCAAAGAGACCCAATCGGAGTTTGAAAAAAAGAAGGGTGCATATGATATGATGCAGGGCCGGTATCGCGAACTTATTGAGCGGGCGCGCGTTAGGAGTGCGGACTACACAAAGTTTTTGGATCGCATTGTGTTGCATAAGGACAGGTAGACATTTTTTGGTATTTGTTAGTTTATTAGTCGTGGAGATATGCCTACAGGGGAGCTAACCACGTTAAAAAAAAGCAGCGCGCCATGAGTTCTATCTCCATATATTATGATTAGTTTATGATGATAGGCTAGTTGTAATATATAAGATGGTGTGGAAACGAACTCCCCAATATACTTCTTTACAGACTGCTGATGCTGCCGCTGTCGATGGTGATGGAGAAAGTATGGGCTACAAACAGTTTCTGGGGCACATAGTTTTGCATAAGGACAGGTAGACATTTTTTGGTATTTGTTAGTTTGTTAGTTGTGGAGATATGCCTACTGGGGAGCTAACCACGTTAAAAAAAAAGCAACGCGCCATGAGTTCTATCTCCATATATTATGATTAGTTTATGATGATAGGCTAGTTGTAATATATAAGATGGTGTGGAAACGAACTCCCTAATCAGAGCCAAACAAAACAACAAAATTTTAAGATATAAAAGTTTTATTGTCGAAAGTCTTGCACTCTTAATTTTTACTATTTAATAATATAATAGCGAAATTTTAAGATATAAAAGTTTTATCACTGAGAGTCTTCCACTCTCGCTTCTCCCCCACTCACTCCCCACTCTACTCACTTTTTTTCAATCACTATAAATACTCATCGCACATATGCATACAATCATTCTGCTTCATGATGTGCGATTCTGCAAGTGGCTCTGGTTTCAGCCCACCCGGACTATGTAGGACAACCATCGCATGGTTGTTTCCGACCACGTCGGAAGAGGAGTTGGGCCCTTGTGACTCAACTTATTCTTCTCCCCCTCTGGCAAGGCCGCCATCACCTGCGGGGCCTTGCGACAGCACCTCGCAAGTGGAAGTGGCGGATATCGACATCGATGATGTTGATATGGGTGGCTACGGCTCAGACGATATACCGGCGATCGATATATCGTCTGATTCGGATAGCGATTCCGACTCGGATTAGGGTGTATGCTCTAGTCGAGAAAAACGGCCCTTTTCAGGGCCAACAAAAAAAACAAACAAAAAACGGTTCCTTTTAGAACCAGCAAAAACTAGCGGACTGCTCAATGGGCTAAAAATTATAATTTTGCGTCAATTGTAATTTAAAATTGGTCCCACTCAACATCTATCCCACCATATTTTTAATGGTAGAGTAGAAGATATTTCGTCTTCCGAAAAAATAATATAAGAATAACAGGAAACTATTATTTTATGTTTGAAGAATTATGTACAGTTTTAACCCAAATACTCATCTACTAGAATGGGCGTGAGCAAGAAAAATAGAACTTATTGCTAGCCCAGACAAAAAAAGTTTGCATTGTTAAGGTTCGAACTATCTATAACATCCCCCCACCTCAACATCGATCCGCCGACCTCTTAATAAAAGAGTTCCTATAGCCTCAGATATTCAGTTGTCTAAATTCAGCTTGAAGGCCCTGCGCTACTATGAATAAATTAAATGATACTTGTTCTATGAGTAAGCGCCTTACTTGTAAGATTTGTGGCGATAAGGAGGTGCAAATGGTTTTTATACCATGCGGGCATGCCGTATCTTGCGTGAGTTGCAGTCAATCCGTAGTTATTTGTATTATCTGCAGGGCGCCGATTAATGCTAGAGTAAAATTTTTTCTGACTTCCAACTTTCCGGAACTAGCCGAACTCAACTGAGCGCGGTGTAATGCAGGGGAGGTGGTAAATTCGTGGGTTGGTGGAGTGGAGGTGGAAATACATAACATATATAAGGAGGTCCCGACCACGTACCAGCATCAGACATTTAAGTGTAGCTGACCTGACCACCGTCATGAACAACCAAAATGAATACCAGGGTGAAGAAGATGAAGGAGTTAGGGAGATCATTCGTCAACTGGCCTTAGTAGCGCGCTTTGATGCCAACAAGCCAGGAATTGACGAATTTTGGGCCGCCGTAGAACGTGATGTAAGTTTTTAACTATTACCTTATGTTTATAAAATTACTACTCATTATGCTTATAAAATATCTAATCAATATACTTCTTTACAGGCTGCTGATGCTGCTGCTGCTGCTGCCGCTGCTGATGGTGATAGAGAAGGCGCGGCTGGTCTAGCTCAACCTGCCGACGAGGATTTGGGCGCTGTTGGTCCGGCACCACCCGCCGAAGAGGGTGCAGACGCCGTTGGTCCAGCCCCACCCGCCGATGAGCCCGCCAGCGACGACGACGATGAGGGCATTGAGGCTGATTGCCCTGGATCACCGACTTCAATAAGAAGGGAGCTGGCTGTATTTCAGGCCAGAGGCGGTAACCACTTCTGCGTTACAACCAGCTCCGTTATTGTGAAGTTGGTTATTCCTGGCATGGAACGGAGCAAACGTCTGTGCAACCCCTGCTTCCTTCATTACGAGCAGATGGATGTCGAAAGAAATCCAAATGCCAGGTACATACATGAGCATCAGCATTTTGTTGTAGAAGGGGGGGATTTGGAGGATCCGCAAACATGCGATGTATGCGCCCGATATATTTCCCACTTCTGCGACACAAATGTTTGCCCTGTATGCATCGGCGCTTGAAATAAAGGAGTCAGGGGTTGCAATACGGCGGCTTTGTTATGCATCCAATGACCCTCTATATATTAGTTTTAGATTTAATTTGTATAGTTTATTATTTAAGCTTTATGTATATATTTAAGTGTAAGTTATTTTATTATTGTATATGTAGTAGTTAATAGGAAAATAAAACTTGTTTTTTTTTAATCTTTATTTCATTTAATATCCATACTAAACAATATCATTTATATTAATCCAAGAGTTTTCTTGCTGTGGGAATCCCAACCACTTCACCAAGGCTTTGTCCCCTTTCGTCCGAATGACCTTTTCCACTAAATAAACATCTTTCCACTTTGTTTTTAATAATTCCAACTCATAAAATGAGCCTTTAATCGATTGACCATTCATATCTTCTAGAATGTATGTTACGGGGTATGTGCTATTTATTTTTCTTATTTTGAATAATTCAGTTGTATAGTTAGCAGTATACCCTTTTTCAAATATGCTTTTATATTTACTTATTCTTACGACATCGCCGACACGATATTTCGGTTTTTTACGCCTTACTTCATTTTTGTTTTGCCTATATTGGTTGAGTTTAGTTGTCGGCAGGACATCTATTGGCTTCATACCTATGATTGAATGCGTGGTGTTATTATACTTATTAATGACACCGTTTATAATATCTATCCAATTGTATTTCCCTCTCATAGCCATTTTTTTATATAATAGGGATTTTATCGTACGAATCACACGTTCTGCCATTGACGCTTTCATTGTACTATAAGTCGAATAGTGATTTATATCATATGTTTTCATTACTTTCCCAAATTCCTTGTTATAATATTCTGTCCCTTGATCCGTTTGTAGATTTTTAGGATGGTGTGCGCAATTTTGGAGTATATCTAAAAAGGCATTTCTAATATGTAAGCCTGTTTTATTTTTTAATGGTCTCGCCCACACATATTTCGTATAACAGTCGATGACAATTAGAATATATCTGTAACCATCGTTTTCATCTTTATAACTTTGCATATCAGCCAAATCACTCTGCCACAAGTCGGCATATCCTTTTACAATAGTCCTTCTCCTGGGAAAATTTCGACGGGCGGATCGGTGGATTTCTTCAATTATTTGGCGTTTAGACATTCTTTCCAATTAAAATACAATTTTTTATTCAAACTTTTCGATCCTTTCTTCCAGTCCTACTATAATTTTCGATAAAACCGACGTATTTTGCCCAATACTTGCTTTGACGCTTTTAAGGTCTCGAAGAATTTCCGTATTACACTTAAATGAATCTATCGCTAAGATCAGTTAAACGGTTCTCTAATATTATAGTAAAACTTTTTATGCCTTTTATTTCACTTTCCAAATTATCAACTTTAGTAATAACTTTTAAAATATTACTTTTTGTAGTGGTAAGTATGTCCTCAAAAAATTCTCTATTGTGCTTCACTATTTGTAACATCGATTGGTATTTAACATTAACATCGCTAATACTATTGCTTGACACAGTTCGATGTTCAAATACTAATTTCTTAAGTTCACTCTGCTGTTTTTCGAAATAAATTGTAGCTTCGCGTAATATGTTTTTAATGGATTCCGCTAAAGCTTTTAAAACGAGATCTTTTGCTTGCCTAGTAACATCGTCAACATATCCAACTGTTACAGCGTCGGTCGATTGTTCTGGCTCTCCAAGGTTTACCAACCGTTTGGTTTGCATATCATAATTACCGTCATCTGTTAATTTGAATCCAAGACCCCTTTTTTCTCGAATAATTACTCGTTGATTTTTCTTTTTTCTTCCGAATTTATCTACAATGTTTCTTGAAGACATTCCGTTTACGACTGACCTCTACAGCGCATGTAATTAATATATTATTCGCTCTTCTCTTAATTCTTCAATTATTGATAAAATTTCATTATCGTGCCCAGTATGACCGGCTTGCTTTGAACTCCATAATAAACGCAATCTAGCCACCAATTCTCTCGGCTTGTTCCAATAAACATATGTGGGTTTAGAGGTCATTATTTTTTTGTATTTAGGTATTTTTGAAAACCCTTTACCCTTTACCTTTGCCGGAGAGAACAATGGTCTAATAATTTTTCTCAATTTATTTACATTTTTGTTACTTAGCCCTTTGGACTCGTCATACTCCTTAAAGGCCGCTCCGGTAAGTTGTAATATTTCCTTATATGTGTTCTTAGTCGCATTACTTACTTTCTTAGGGCTTCGATAAAATAGTAGCTCATATAATTCCGGATTGCCGCGGTAGTCAGCAACTCTTCTATCCCCATCCCAAAACGAGATTTTGCCATCAGAAAATTTTACTTCTAAATTCCCAACCATTGTTTTCATGTCATTGTCCATATATACGCCGTACCGAGTATCATAGTGTTTATTACCTCGCGATATTTCTTCTAAATGTTTATTAATATATTTTTTATCATCATCATCATCATCATCATCATCACCGTGGTCGGATATTGCATTTTCAAAACTTTCTTCATATTTTGTCGAGTCCGGTGATATTGACGCGAGTTCCCTTTTTATGCCAGATCTTTCTTTTTTAGTGTTAGCGGGGTTTTCTTCTTTAGTGTTAGAGGGGTTAGAGGTTGCGGCTTTTGAAATTGTTTTCAACGGTTTCGTCAGCGGTTCATACATTTTTTCTAGAGCTTGTAGAGTTTCAACGCGCCCACTTTTTAAGGCATTAAATTTCTGTCTAACCGAATCGGAGACAGCAGCCAGCTCCGATTTGACGTCGAAATGTTTTTTATTGCTATACATTTTAATCGCTGAAACCACCTACCGCCTTGGACGCTACTTGGAAAATAACACGTATTGCATTGTTTATGGGTATATGAAGCTATCGAATCCTTTCTTATATCTACCGGCGCTTATATCTTTATCTTTATCGACCACTAGAAATCCATGCTTTTCACCCCAGCATTCAGCACACATTTCCTGAAATTTTTTAAAAGGAACATCTGGAGCTACATGGTCTGAGTATATGTGATGAAGGTTTAAGTCATCTTGTTTAAACATAATAATTAGATTTGCATTGTCTCTAATCAATTGTTTCGGAATCTTCGAATACGTTTGAGCCAAATAAAAACAATCTATATTTCTGTGTCGCCCCATACTAAAATATGATCTAATAACATCTTGCTTTTCACAAATCACATCATCAAATATAAATATAGAATTCGGTTTGGCATCTACTGGTTGAATTATATCTTCATTATTGTTAAACGTAAAATAACCCAACCCTTTTATCGGCGTCAAAACTTCATGCAAGTATTCATACTTCTTCTGGTATAAAGATTTTGAATAAATATATACGTTTTCAAATCGTAGCCCATTTGGTTGAATGAGTAGTGATAACATCACATTTGTTTTACCGCAATTTGATGGTCCTATTAGAAGGCCGCGTATTGTATCAGGCAACAAAGGGCCGTGTCTGGGAACCTTATTTTCACTAACCCCATCACCAACTTTTTCATCTAAATTCTCTACACAAATACTATTTTCTACTTTGACTATGCGCATCGTTTGACTGTCTTTAGCTATATAAGCGATCACCTCATGTAACATTCATTTAAATGCCTAGCGTCAAACGAGTGCGATCTATCACTAAACGTTATTCAAAAAGAAAGTGTGGAAGAGGGTTTGTTAATTCCCTAATAAATAAATTACCATTTGAACTGCACATACCGGGGTACCAATATTGTGGGCCAGGTACGCGCTTACAAAAACGTTTAGCACGTAACGACCCCGGAATAAATGAATTAGATAAAGCCTGTAAATTACATGATATTGCTTACTCTAAAAGTGCAAACGATTTGAAAGCTAGACATATTGCTGATAAGGACCTTCAAGAATTAGCTTGGACTCGGTTTAAAGCTAGCGACGCGTCAGTTGGTGAAAAAGCAGCTGCCTGGACTATCACAAATATTATGAAAACAAAGCGAAGTTTTGGTATGGGCCATAAATTACGGTCTAGAAAGCGGCGTCGCGGAACAAAAAGCAAAAAACGAATTGCTTTCGGTAGAGGAATTGTCAGTAAGATTAAAGGGGTATTAAAGACATATGGCGGACAGAAAATGGGGGGAAAAACACTCAGGAAGATGGCTGCATCATCTCTCATGGCTGCCCGAAAATATGTTAAAGCAGCCGGGGGAAAGAGAAAAATTATTATTCCCCGTATTATACCGATACCAAAAACAGGTGGATTTTTACCATTAATACCTATTTTTGCTGGATTATCTGCATTGGGGAGCTTGGCAGGAGCAGCGTCCGGAATCGTCAAAGCAGTGAACATCGCTAAAACAAATAGTCAACAATTAACAGAAGCTAATCGACACAATAGAACCATGGAAGCCATCTCTCTAGGAAAAAACGGTAAAGGATTATACTTAAAGCCCTATCGAAAGGGGTTGGGCCTTTACATGAAACCATATCGGCCAAAAAACTCGTAAGTTCACTACCTCGAAGACCTCTCAGTAATTTAGACATACAATCTTTTGCCAAAAGATTCAAGATTCCCTACTTTCGAGGTGTGTATATGAGAGATAGTTTACCAAACTGCGGGCCACTAAGAAACGAATCAGCCATTGTCAATTTGGATAGTAGTAGTGGGCCAGGAACACATTGGGTCGCTTACAAGAAAAGAGATGCGTCATTAATATATTTCGATAGTTATGGTGATTTACCCCCACCTTCAGATTTAATTAGTTATCTGTATAAAGGGTGTTGGCCGGTATCTGAAGTTCACTATAATTATAAACGCTACCAGAAGTTTGATACTGTCCTATGTGGACATTTGTGTTTGCAATTTCTTCTCTCTGAAGAATGAATACCCACGATGAAGAACAACCTAAGGATTTTTCTAAAAATGAATCTATTGACGTAAATGATGGTCCGACGGTATTTTTGAAACGCGGGTCAATTGACGTAAGCGATGATCCAACACCAAAACACGTAATTTGTTGTTTTTGTAAAATTCGAGAACTGAAAATTGCCACTAAAAAGCGAGTTTATAATTTATGTAATCGAAAATAGATTTCGAAGTCAGTGTGACATACTTCTTAGCCATGTCAAGAACATTTCATTTGTCGTCCATAGCGTCAAGCATTCTCAGCAATGATTTTTTTCCGCCCATCGAATTGGATGTTAATAAACAGTATGGTCTTGGATTAATAGCATTTTATGCCTACCATTCTATCAAAAATATCACCTCAAAAAATAATATCATCTGTTTAGAGGTGGTAGACCCAGAAAAGTTTTGGGCAGATGTGGTGCAGCGAGAGAAGAGTTGGGCCGAGGAAGGCAGTGCACCGAAAAAAATTAATGTACGTGTGGCACCCGGCGCTTATGAGATTGACGAAATTAATAAGTTCGTCCAAAAAGCTATATATGACTTTCTATATCCGGATACCAAAACTATTTTAAATCAAGGAGAACTTGATGATATGTTTAAATTGTCGGCGAACAACAACACTCTAAAATGTGAAATTTCATCTAAATTTATAATCAACTTTGATTGTGACAACAGTATAGCTAGCCTCTTAGGATTCGGTAATTCGAAGTGCCCGCCAAGGCCTCAAGCTTATGTCTCTACAAGGCCGATCAATATTATGAACCTCCATCTTGTTCAATTGGATTGTAATATTATTTCTGGTTCCTATATAAATGGGAAAGAAGCCCACACCCTTTTTTCATTTGACATAGACGTTGAGCCAGGATACAAACTGACGAAGGAACCTCATAACATTATTTATCTACCAGTCATACCTACCGGTCGGCAATACCTAGACAACATTACTATCCGAGTTGTAGACGATAACGGCGAGTTGATTGACTTTGGAGAGGAAACTATCAATATCACACTCGAATTAAAAGAGATAAACTAATATGGGATTCTGCTTCAAACCACGATATTCAACTAGCGCCCATTTAAATAATCATATAAATAGAATCGAAGGGAAAAACATGAACATTCGTCGAGTAACTGTAAAGCGAAGAAGACTTCTGTTGTCTAATAAAGATTATAAATTTCTTCAATCTATTGGATTCCATATAAGATATTAAATAATGGCTGTTTATGTAAGAAATGAGATGTTGGACGTATTTGAAAAGCCGATCGTCGATAACTCAATCAAAAGATGCGATGGATATATCCACCCGCCTACGGGATCGCCAAATTACAAACATTCTGATACAATCACCTTTACGATCAATAATATGGACCTGAATCTCTTAATTTGCGATAGTTACATCAATATAGTCGGAACATTTAAGCCAAAAGAGGTTAATAAAAAGTGCTATTTGGCCAACAATGCTCTTCCTGGCCTATTTGAAGAAATTAGATATGAAATGGGTGGACAAAAGATTGCTGAATGTCGAAAACCCGTTATAACGACAGCAATAAAAAATATGGTGTCATATGGTGAAAAACATGCGAAATTATTAGAAACATCCGGTTGGGGCCTCAGCGAAGAGAATCAAGTTTTGGTTGATTCAACGAGTAATACATTTACAGGTAGAATCTTATTAAAACATCTATTTGGTTTTGCCGAATCTTACAAAAAAGGGATAATAGGTGTTAAGCATGAGATGACTGTAATAATTGCTCGAGCATTCGAAAATTGCTATATAGGAGAAGTCGATGCGGACATAACTATCACTAAAATGGATTGGATAGTCAAACATATTACTCCCGAAAATGATGCGGATGTTCTCATGTATAAAAAAATTAATGACAAACATTTGCAATCCATTAAAATACCACACCATAAATGGGATCTTTATGAATTACCTACTCTAAGGCAAACTTCTCACGACATATGGGCGATTAAAACCACTACATCCATGGAACGACCTAGATATGTAATTATTGGATTTCAAAATACTTCTTTTACTGAGAACAGAAAAGAAGATGTGACGGCGTTTACGGCTGCTGATATAACTAATATCAGATTATATCTAAATTCTGAAGTTTACCCGTTAGAGCGTTGGAATCTAGATGTCGGGAAAAAGTTGGATACTCCCGCTTATTATGCTTATGAAGATTTTCAGCGAAGTTACTACAAAAAGGAAAATCCTGAACCGATGTTAGGCCTGAATGGCTTTAGAGCGAACCCCCTATTCGTAATTGATTGCAGTATGTATCCAAAACCAATCAAATCTTCAACTGTGGATGTCAAGGTTGAATTCGAAACACGTAAAATGCAGTTTCCCGCCAACACTAAAGCGTATGCGCTTATTATTCATGAAGCTCTTATAAGTTATAATGCACTAGATGGCACTGTACACACCGAATATATGCCATTGTAATTCATATACTCTAATTTACTGTATCCAAACTTATACCTGTGTTCACTTTTAACAAAAATAAAAAGATGTAACCTTTTTTAAATAAAAAACATTTAAACTATGTATATTGTTTTATTTATATTTTAATCACAGATAGATAGATAGATATATTATATAAGTAATCGCTAATCCATTTCGTCATCTGCCTCATCATCAGCCTCATCGTCTGCATCTTCATCTAAACCATGTTTACTCCTTATTTGCGGGGTGATGTATGGTAAGGCCTCGTTCAAAAAGCGTTTCAAACTTAGGGTAACCATCTTCTCACAGAATGTATCCAAGTCCAGCTCACATGCATTATATTCGCAGCAAAGACTGCTGCCTTTACAGTATTTCTCATAACAATCGTTTTGATAGGCTACAGCTTCTGGAAACAGCCATACCTCAGCGTCGTAATTGATGGAGTGTAATGCATCCATCGCCAGTGCGTCCAGTTCCTTTCCAAGTCTGCTTATTGCTGATTCTATGTCGATGGCTTTAGGCCAGTGCTCTTCGGAATACATCATCCACATATCGAAATAATCTGAAACAATATTTGACCGTTATTAAATGAACAAATATGGGCCAAGTTATACTTACAATAAAATTGTAGAAATTCTTAATGAAATATTGTGTTTATTAGATATCTATATGTGATTAAAAGTAAAAAAAATATTTACAGTGACTCTACCATGGATTTAACTAATTGATTGCTGGCCAACTAGATCGATTCTTATATGAGACCTAGTAGTTGAGTTGTAACACGGCTTTTCCCCTAAATAGACCATGGCATATTGACCAGTAGAATCATTTATCATAGCAATGACTTCGGATGGCATTATTTCAAAAATGCGCCTCGGTAACCAACACTGGAAAAGCTCCAGCGAATGTCGATCAATTAAATGAATAAGTAAACATTTACCATACCTGGTATCTTTGACCATTATCGTTTTAATAATATAAAGTTGACCTATAACCAATGACTTTAGTTCTCTTTGGTCCAATATTGTGGGCCAGTCTCCAAGTAATTTATTAACCGCATCAATTTGCGTTTGAGCCATAGTAGAATACAAATAAATATTTTTTTACCTGAATAATACACACACAATACTACACTTGGTAACTATTTGGAACTTGTAGACCTTTTAAATTTCACGATTTTAAACTGATTTTATTTGGATGCGGATCCTAGTATATATCCTCTAGAAAATGCCCCCACTTTTTCTCAGCCCTACCCCGATATTTCGGTTAAGCGCGATCGTCTCTAACGCAGGCTAAGCACTCTAGGCACGACGGTCGAGAGTTAAGGACCTACTGCCAACAGTAATCACTAGGAGGCACTTAGATAACATTCATTACATTACATTGCATACAGTAATTACTACCTAAGGTGTACTTACACTTTAATATATATGGAGTAATGAGATATATACCCTGTGGGTAATTGGGAGGTACTTATTATGCAATTACAATAATTACTGTATGGCGTGTACATGGTAATTGGGAGGTACTTACTGTGCAATTGCGCTTATTACAGTACATGATGTAATTGGGTGGTACTTACTGTGCAATTGCACTTATTACAGTACATGATGTAATTGGGAGGTACTAGCTAATTGCGCGAAGGGTGGGGGGTACTTAGGATAATTACTAATTACCGAATTGCCTCTCTCTGTACCTCTTTCTCATTTCCAGAACCGGCCAATTACATCTACTTACAGGTACATTCAGGTCATCTCCAACGGATTCAATTCTGGCGGAGGCTAACGAACCGCACCATTACGCTTAAGACGAGAATATCTTGCTAAAAAATATATTACTAAGCTGAGAACATACAATCCGTCATTAACATTTAACATATGTAATTTAACCACAGAGGACTTGTCCAATCCATACTGGCAAAAGAAAAATTCGCCACCCCTGACAACTGGCTTCTTGCAAACAGAACAAATAAAAACTAAAATTATCGAAGAAAATATTTTGCCAGGATTTAATTATTGTTATAAATTCGTTACTTTCAAACCCACTGTCATATACCCTACTTATACAGATCTTCCTTCCTATAACCAAAACGTCATTAAAAATATTATAAATCAAATATTAATATATACGGATGGAAGTAAAAATAAACACGAAGTTGGCAGTGCCTTTTACGTATCAAACAAAAATTTAATTAAACAGTATCGATTGTGGAAGATGTGTAGCATTTATACGGCAGAAGCGGTTGCCATTGAAAAAAGTTTATGTTGGTGCACCGACAATGACATACAGAAAGCTACCATAATCTCGGACTCCAAGTCGGTATTACAGCGGATTGAAAACCAAGATCTGACATATCTTAAGGGCGGGCGTGGGCAATGTATTTAACATAGGCATACACAACGCTCTTTCAATGACTTTTTAGCTGAAACTACAACAAAGATAAAAGTGAAAAAATTCCTGCCGATAATAGATATATACTACTGTTCAATAAAGGTTTTTGGTGTGTCTAACTATAAGGGATCGTTTAAAAATAATTCCCAAAATATGGTAATTTTTACGATGAAATAAAGCTAAAAATATACCAGTAATAATTACCCGATGATGAAAATAATTCTTCTTTGAATAGGCTATATACTAAAGCAACAAATGTCACTTAAAATATCTAAATTAATTGCGTCAATTTTCTTAAAAGCTCATTGAAGTAAATTTTGGAATAAATTATAAATCGCCATTTATGTGTAATAATTGCCTAAAATATAAAAGAAAACTTCCTAAAACTGCACACAGTAGCCACAGGTTAATTGGGAGCTTCTCTAATAGATGGCGCTAAAGTCGTCTTGAATAAAAATAAAAATAAATTCAAATATGCAGGTCCTTATTTAGGAGTTTACTAATATGTATATCATTTCAATTATTAAGTTGATTTGTATTCGATTTTTTTAATTTTGTAAGAATTAAACATATTCAATATTTGCGTAAGAGCATGAAGGATATGTAAGTAATGAGAGAAAGACCATAATTCAAAAATGAATAAACAGTAAATTTTAAACTTCAAATTTAATCTAATAAAAGTTATATAGATTTAAAAAATAGATATTTTAAAAATATTTTTGGATATACAGGGTATTGCGTTTTTCCTGGCAAATAAAAATGTATATTTTTTAGATAGAATACCCTGTATTTTATTTTTAGAATATTTTAGTAATACTGTATTCAATCCTAGAATATTTTTATAAAATATTACACTATTGTCAAGCATTAATTTTTTTTGAAATTAGAGAATGATGCAGACCGCAAATTAAATTATCATAATTTAGGTAGGTTTACATTGATCTCAAAATTGTTTTATATACAGACTTACAAGATACTAAGCTAACGAATAGTGGAGATAGAACTGATTTTAAGTTCAATTTACTCAATTTTTTAAAATGCATCATCGTGTATATTATCTTATCATAAAATTCTTTAAAAATTTGTCTATACAACGATACCAATAGTTAGCCAATAACGCATATTTGATAGATAGCTGTTTTATTATTAGAAATACGACGAAATTTTTAATATAAAAGTTGTATGATTATATTTAACAATTATTCCTGGTCCATAAACGAGGTGCGAACCAAATCTATACTTTTTAAAAGCAAAACACCCTGCAGGTTGTTATACTAATTTTGTTTTCTCATCGTCAATCAATTTTAATAAAATTAACTTCATTAATTTGCTATATTGTATAGGGTGTGTCAAAACGTGAGGTTACGATTTTCTCAATTTTGTAAATGGACCCTTTATTAATCAATTGGTGGTATAACATATAGGGTATTCCATTTAAAAAAATTGAGAAAATTGAAAATTTTAACACACCCTATATTCAACATAGCAAATAAATGAAGTCTATTAAAATTGATTGACGATGTGAAAACAAGCAGATATGGGTCAGCCCCTCGTTTATGTAAGAATTTTTATTAAACAAGGTCAAACAACTTTATTATTTTTGTGTTTCGTATTTCCAATATTAAAACAGCTATTGATCAATTACGCACTAATGGGACACCCTGTATTTGTGTTATTGGCTAACATGTTGGTATCGTTGGATAGGTAAATTTAAAGAAATTTTATGCTAAAATTTTGCATTTGAAAAAATTGACGAAATTCAACTTAAAATTGGTTATATTTATGACATAAAATAAACCAATTCTATCACCACTACTCGTTAGCTTAGTATCTTATAATTATGTATTTGAAACAATTTTGAATCATTGTAAACCTACCTAAATTATGATAATTTAATTTGGGATCTGCATCATTCTCTAATTTCGTAAACAAGTATTACGAATTAAAAATTCAAAAAAACCGACTTCAAAAACGGGCAGATGCCATCACCACATCTTAGCCAAATTCATATGGGACCACCCCTGAGGTACCCCCTTACTAACAAAAAAAAATCGTATAAATCGGACAAGGTGGTAAAGCATTATCTCTAAACATACATAAAAAATGAAGAGTTTGAGGATTTTCTCATTATTCCAATTATTAGATTTTGACCAAATTTATATGGGACCATCACTAAAGTAGCCCCTTTCTAACAAAAAAAGAATTATTGAAATCGGACACCGTGTTAAAAAATTATCGCTGAACATACATAAAAAATGAAGAGTTTGAGGATTTTCTCATGGACTCAATTATTAGATTTTGACTAAATTTATATGGGACCACCACTGAAATACCCCCTTTCTAACAAAAAAAGAATCATTGAAATCGGACACCGTGTTAAAGAATAATCGCTGAACATACATAAAAAAAAAAAAAAAAAAAATATCGCGACGAATTGATAACCTCCTCCTTTTTTGAAGTCGGTTAAAAAAATAATGGCTTGACAAACCTGTTATATTTTTAAACAAAATTCTAGGGCTACATACAGTTTCTAGGGCTACATACAGTTTCTAGGGCTACATACAGTACTATCAAACCATTCTAAAACTAAAATAAAATACAGAATGTTCTATTTATTTGCCAGACAAAAACGCAACACCAAGTGTACTCAAAAATATTTTTAAAATACGTATTTTTTTAAATCTATATAATTTTTATTTAAAACTTATTGGCGTGTCAATAATACAAATTGAAATATTAAACAATTACGCACGAATAGAGCACTTTATAGAGCTTGTCAGCATTGGGGTGATCAACTCAATTGTTCGCATTCTGCTTTTATAACCGTGTTGTTATAAATAAAGGCATAGGTACCTATAGAAAATAAATTGAAGCCCACTAAAGAACTTCTTTGTTCATACTTTACAGAACCTATCTACCTAGTTGATGCCCTTACGTAGAGTGTATGTATTAAAATATTCGCGCTAGAAAACGATTTACCTCCCACTCTTTTGCCACAAGCTGAATTTTTCAGAGATAAAAGGTCATGATAAGGTAACCCTTATTCCAGAGGTAATACAAAATAAGACTGTGCAGAAGGGCACTATCGCCAAAAATCCAGATATTGATACCGCCGAATAGAGAAAAAATTACTCATTTTTTGTTCCAATGCACAATAAAATCTTTGAAGGGAGTAACTGTTTATACTTAAAAATCATTTGCATTAGTACTTACGGCAGAAAAAAAATTAAACGTAAATATCTCAGTTTCAGCTCTTCAAAAATTTGGTTAAAAAGTCGTCATTTTTAAATATACCACTCATTTAACAAAAAAGGAAGGCCTAAATGAAAAAAGAAATCATAAAAATTTTGTTTATGTGTTGACAAGGTAACAGAGTAAACACCATATTTCTGCTTTTGAATTAACAAAGATATAACAAGAAACGATGAGAGATGTCATAGGTTTACGCTGTAATTAATTCCCACCGCCAATTCATCGACTTTCAGTGCATGTCCCTCTTCGCCTTCAACGTAGCATAGCTATGTTTCTCTCTACATGCCGGCTGATGCATCACATTATTGATGTGGTAGGATTTTTTCATTTTTTTATTATAAAACTTCTCGTTAGTTCCCAATGGGCAATGTGTCATATTGTTATCTGTTTTTACTAAAGAATTAATAAGTGTATGTGTTATATATTAAAGTACCTAATAAATTGGGAAGAAATATAGACATTTTGGCGTCTTTATTATATCTACATTCATCCTGTTGCGGCTGAATATATTTGGGTAAGTTATAAGTTTTCGTTTAAAATTTTAATTACGGATTTGTTGATGCAACAAACAGGATGGAAATAAGAAGTCAATGTTTAAATTACATATTTCATGTTTAACGCTGAGACAGAGGAAAAAACGAATGGCATTAGATGAAGAATGGGTGGTTACTTTAGTAGAACAGCTTAATAAATTTGATGTTTTTAAATATGGATCATCGAAATTAACTTCTATATCAACTAAGGAAATTTTCAGTGCAAAAGTAGAGGCCTTAAAATTAACAGCAGAAGAAAAGGGTCAAACGACTTTTTAGAGTTTTTAGAGTTTTTTAAGTATTGTTGATACTCCAGATTTTTATAAGCCATTAAAGAAAATACAATGGACAAAGACAATCAACAGAAAACTCAAAAACTCTCCAACTTCTGAATCCTTGGATGGTCAACAGTTTCTTCAAAAATTTTTATTAGCAAACGATATGGGTAGAAACATTAATTATGCCGAAATATTTAAGTTTGAGCTGACAGCCTCTCCGATGTATCTAACAGTAAATGGGTATCTCGGCACCTCCACAAATAAGAGTTCATTGGGAAATATTTTAGAACAATATGGCATTTACTCACAAAGACTTACCTGCACCTATTGACTCTGGCAAAACTTGTCACATTTTTGATGGGATGGCAATAGTCCAAGGTTTGGGAAAGTCCAAAAGTTGCACATCATTTCAAGAATATGCTAATGTATTTGTAAACGTTATTTTTAGAAATAAATTTAATGCTTAAAGGATAGATGTGGTATATGATCATTATAAAGAACATTCTATCAAAAACTCGTCAAAAGAAAGGATTCCAGAAATCAATTAATGTAGAAATTGACCGACCCAATACTCCACTTCCGCAACAATAGAACTTGTTTATTCATTCGATATTTAACAAAAGACGTTTAACAAATTTTCTGTCAGAGCAACTTCTTCAAAATTCCATTCAGCAAAAGCATATTTAATTTGTAACTAGTGGTGAATTCGCGAATATCAATAAATATGGGACGAATTTTGAACCATCAAAAGACGATTTCTTAAATTCAAATCACGAAGAAGCTGATACTCGTATCTTATTGCACATATTGTCAGCCAAAAATTCGGGACATTCACGCTGCATTATTAATTGGAACGATACAGATGTTCTAGTCTTAAAAATTTATTTTAAGAAGCATTTGACTAAAGAGATATGGTTCAGAACAGGGCGAAGAGACTCAAGACGATTTCTAGCAGTACATGATTTAAATTTAGATGAAACCTTCTAGAAAATTTGCCTGATTTTCATTCTCTGACCGGTTATGATAGAACCAGCCAATAGTCTGGCATTGGGAAAAGAAAACATATCCTCTAATCTTGAAAAATGTTTCATAAAAATTTATTCAAAAATTGCCAATGTTACTTCCATTAACATTTTGAGGGGTTTAATGGCCTCTTTAAAAATCATTGCTAAATTGCCACCGACTTAAGACGACCTAAGATTACATTGTTTAAGATGTTTTCACCAGCTAAATATTTGGCTAAGCTCTTTAAAGCCGCAGGTGCAGCTTCCTAATGTTAAAGAGTATGAATAAAAAGTAGATCAAGATGTAAGTCTGATACCCACTCTAAGACTCTGTCCGACCTGCCACCAGACATAACAGAACTTACATCATGCAAATGCAAAAAAGGTACTATACACCGATAATTTTCATAGATGTACAATATTCTAACAATATTATTCTGTTCTAGACTAAGAAAGCAAAATTTGCAAATGCAGGAAAAAAATATTGGCTGTATCGGTTCCTGCACCTACCTGTATGGCACAGAAAAACTGTAGAAAAAGTTTGACCACAGTCGCTAATGTTTTGGAAAATGTTGATTCGTGTGGTGAATCTTATTCCGATTAGTTTAAAAGTCTTGTACTATAAATTTTAATACTATTAATTTATGCTTTATATACTTTTAATTATTCTTATTATAATGTTTTTTACATTGGGAATTTATTGTATTTTGCAAAGCAATAGCCTTACTGTTTATAATCGATACTTAATATACTGTGTTTATACCTTCAATAAATAGTTCATATTTTCTTATTTTTTATTTTCCTCAAAAAATAAAAAATAAATCATAGCGTATAAATCAATAATCCGTGTATAAAATAATATGAGAGAGTCAAACTGATTGCATACATTTTAGCACTGAGAGAGAAGAATAGAGACTGAGAGACTTTACCTTCAATGTTTGCTTTCTAGTTAAACCATGACATAACTAATTGTTTATTGCTATATTTTTGTTATTATTAAAGCAAAAAATATGGGGAAAGCACTGTTACCTTGTTAATACATTGGCGAAACTTTTATGAGGAATAGTTTTTTCTCATTTAGGCCTTCGTTTTTCGTCAAATGAGAGGTATATTTCTAAAAAAAGATTTTTTATACAAATTTGTGGACGGTTGAAACCGAGATATTAACGTTTAAATTTTTTTTCGACCATAAGGGCTAATGCAAATGATTTTTTTTAAATAATTATAAAAAAATACTTCCTGCAAAGACCTTATTGTGCATTACAACAAAAAAATAAGCATTTTTTTTTCTATATGGTGGTATCAATAACTCTATTTTTTATGATAGTGCCCTTTTGTACTGTCTAATTTTGTATTACCTCCGGAATAAGAGTAAGCTTATCATGTACTTTCATTCCTGAAAAATTCAGCTTGTGACACCGAAGTGGGAGGCAAAGTCAAAAAAATTTCAATCTATACCATACAAAAGCCCGTACCTGCGAGTTTAAAAGAATACATTTTTATTCGCAAATGCGAAAATGCAGAACGTATATTTGTTACTTAGTTGCTAACTAGAGGCAGCACCTCTCGGATAACTTTATTTTGTCTCTCTCTGGGAGGACTTGTTCAGACTTCTCTGTTCCAATGCACGCCCTTAAAGATAGTATTATCTGCAAAATCAAATACTAACTGTATCAACTATCTCGCGAAGGACATCATCTTAACTTTGTCTGGGTTAGGGGACATTCGGGGATACAAGGCAATGAAAATTTAGCTGCTAAAGAAGCCAGAATATCAGATAACTATATACAGACTCCAATATACCAAGACCTCAGCAACTTTTATAAAAATGAAATGTTCGAACAATGGATGTTATGGTGGAAAAAAGTAGCCTCTAATTCCAAAAACCCCTATTTTTTGCTCCACGAAGAACTCCCAAAAAAAGTACCACATATTTTCGAATACAAAGTTAACAAACACTATAGCAGCACAATTTCTAGAATGAAAATCAATCACGGTTGCTTTCCAGCTCATCTGAATAAAATAGGTATATTAGAAACCCCATACTGTGAAGCGGATGGGGAAACTGCAGATCTAAATCATATATTTTTTCAATGTGGCAAATATAATAATAACAAACTATTATTTAATTTAAATAAATTTAATATCAATCCACCTCTTCATATTACTACTTTACTCGCAACTTTTATTAAAAATATTTATGTAATAATATTAGAATTTGTCAATGAAAATAATATCATGATCTAGATTATTACTTGTATCATACCCACATGATAATCTAATAAAAAAAAATACCGTTTTGAGTGTGTGGCAAATGGCTTACAGTCGATGCCAAAAAAAAAAAAAATATACGAAGATGAAGCCTATTGATTCTGAAAAAATCTGAATAAATTGGAAGTTTTAACGGAGGTTAAAATATAAAAAGATCCTAACTCAAAAACGAAAAATGATATTAACATGATATTTTTAGTAATAATCAAGCTTTATAAAGAGATGAAGCTAATTGATTCTGAAAAAAAATTGAATAAAAATAGGGTGTTTAAGGAGGATTTAAATTAAAAAAAAGTCCTAACTCAAAAAAGAACAATAATATCATCTTTAAATTTTAAGCAAAAAACAAGCTCTATAAGGGGACAAAGCCTATTGATTTAAAAAAAAATCTGAATAAAATGGGGATCAAGAAGGGTTGAAATAAAAACAAGTATTAGAAATTAAAAATTAAAAAAAACCTACTTCAAAAACGTGCAGATGCCGTCACCACATCTTAACCAAATTTAAATGGGACTACCCCTGAGGTATTCCCTTACTAACAAAAAAGAATCATATAAATCGGACAAGGTGGTAAAGCATTATCGCTAAACATACATAAAAATGAAGAGTTTGAGGATTTTCTTACAGACCCAATTATTATATTTTGACCAAATTTATATGGGACCACCTCTGAAGTACCTCCTTTCTAACAAAAAAAGAATTATTGAAATCGGACACCGTGTTGAAGAATTATCGCTGAACATACATAAAAAAAATATATCTTGACGAATTGAGAACCTCCTCCTTTTTTGAAGTCGGTTAAAACTAGAAATCAAAAATCAAAAGCGGAATCAAAATGAAATGTTTAGTAAAAATCAAGCTCTATAAAGGCATTAATAAATAAAATTTAAAAAATGGGAGGACATAACGGGTATTGAAATATTGACAAAAATCCTAATTTAGGAAAATCAAGCTTTATAAGGGGATGAAGTCTATTGATTCTGAAAAAAATCTCATTACACCGGTTATTATACACAAAATTTAGCGCAAAATGTGAATATTTGTAATTTTACTAAAAACTTACACAATAATATACAGGGTGTTTAAAGAAAATATTTTATTTTTAATAAAATCCTGAGTATTTGATGTTTTAAAACTTTTTTGCACTGCTTACGTTTTAATATTATTAGGAAACCTATAATTTTAAAAGGAATTATTTTTTGAAGATTAAAAAAAAACTAGTTGATTAATCGCTAATAATTAAAACATTTATCTATAAAGTTTTCGACGGTTTTTTACGTTTTGGGCTCCCCTGAATCCGTTTTGACTATTTTCGCGATGGTGTCTGTGTCTGTGTATGCGTCTTGGTCTGTGTGTGTGTGAACAATATTATTTTCTGTAATTTTTGTTCTATACAAAATTTTCCTAAAATGGTCCGTATTCGAGAAATTTGACAAAATGTAAAAAAGTTTTTTTATAAAAATCAAATAAAGGTTGTTTGTAATATAATTCTCTATAATTTTTATTCTATACTTAATTTCTCTAAAATGTGGAAATTTCGATTTTTGAAGAAAACTCAAAAACGAATAAAGGAAAAAACTTAAGTTTTATTTCGGCCTAAGGTGAAATGATTAGATTTTGGACAAAGTCGGAACATCTGGGGGTACTTTATGGGAGGCCGTTTTTATATTTTATGGAATATATCTGTTATTTACGTTTGGAAAAGAAAATTCTTTTAATAAAAGTTACTTCAAATATTATTATCTATACTTTTTGTTTTATGCCAAATTTTCCTGAAATGGTCCGTATTTAACAAAATTCACAAAATTCAGATTTTTAAAAAAATTGTTAAACTAAAAGTTGTTTGCGATATCGATATCTATATTTTTTGTTTTTTACATGATTTTTCTAAAATGGAACGTAATAGTAATATTGGAGGAAAAGTGCTAAATTTAAATTTTTCAGTATTTTCGGTTTCAATGAATATCTATAGAAAAATGTTTCGAGTTAGATGTATGTGGAAAATGTATATATTTAGTTTATCCTCTAAACATTTGTAGAGGTGCTGTAATAAGTTGTACAAAATAACCGGAAAAATCCTATAACTAGATAAAAAAGTCATGTGTTGGATACATCAGATTTTTTAATTAAGCTTAAAACAATGTTAGGTAGGTGGTACCTCATATTTTAACATTATTAGTCTGTATTTTAATAAAATTTCCAATAACTGTATTTCGCATACTTTCTGAGAGTTACTTCAAGAGCATTTATATAGGGGATAATTGAAAGATCAAACGAACTTACCTGAAGTGAAGTTCTATCTCAATTATATGAAACGCATTGTTCGAGATGATCGAACCCGCCCACCCACACACCTTTAACAAAGATCATATCTACAAGATTCAAATACAATTACCGCTTTAAAAGAAAGACGTAAGACACGGTTCGTAGACAACACGGTGACCTCTTCGTTCGTTGCTAGGGAAGCGTGTGACGTCACGGAATGAAAAATCGAGCTGACAAAATATTCTACTATAATTTTTTTTTCCTTAAGGTTTTGGCTTTGGTAATTATATCAATTTGCCACAGATAAGTAAGGCTAAATTGCCTACACAAAAACGTATAGTAAAAAACTTACAGGGTGTTAAAGTAGACATTTTAAAAGTAATTTTTTGCTCTTAATTTTGAACGGGTTAACATATTTTTATGAAAATATACATGGAATGTAAGTATGCATTGATTAATAATGGAGTTAGTTGCGTTTAAAATTGTTTTAATTCTATAGGTTTAGAATGGTTCCGCACCCCTTTGACCCCCCTACTTTTAAGACAATGAAATTTAGTTTAAAACAGTACGTCAAAAAACATACATTTGTTTTTCTTCTAAGTATTTATTTGTGATAGCCCTAATTACTGAGTTAGAATCCCAATGAAGATACACTCGTTTTTTTAACGTAAATTTAACGTTATATGGTATAAAAAAATGTTATTGGTTCAAATTCAACGTTAAAATTTTAGTTGATAAGTTATACGTATATAAAATACTATTTTATAATGTATGTTTCTAATAATTTTTAACAGAATGTTGAAAATTTGATAAAATTATAAGTTTTTTTTATAACGTTTGGTTGTAAATAACGTTATTTTCCGCGACATTTCAACTATTTTTATTTTGGTTATTAACCAGTTTTTGACGTTTTTTATATATACGTGTGCTCATTGGGAGATTATAGCGAGAAAGACAACGAAATTTTTCTGTTGATCTACTGAATATTCACGATTTTTTACTGTTTTACAACTTCATAAATGATCATTATTTCAAGGGAATGTAAACGAAGTTATAAAATAGTAAAAAAAATCGTCAACAAATATTCAGTGGTTTAAGACCAACAGAAAAAGTTTCATTGTGAAAATTTTTCATTATGACCTTCCTACAAAGGCCTATAACTATAAAAAATTTTAAAACAGATGTAGGATTTGAGTGGCTTCCTGTTCTTAACTGAATTTCATTGTCTAAAAACGTAGGGGTGTCAAAGGAATGCGGAAACCTTTTAAAAATCTATAGAATTAAAACAATTTTAAACGCCACCTCCATTTGATTGGTCATTGTATACTTACAATCCATGTACATTTTCATAAAAATAAGCCGTTTTAGAGCATAAGAGCAAAAAGTTACTTTTGAAATTTCAACTTTTAAGTTTGTTACTATTTTTTATGTAAGCAAGTTAGTTTAAATCTTATTTTTAACCCCAGGCACTGTGGTAAAATTTACTGAACATCTTTTTGTTACACCTTGTATAATAGTAGAGAATATAGATAATTTACATGTGAATGTAAAAAAAGTATTTTTATTTTGTTCGTATGGTTTTTCAACTCGTTCTGCTCGTTTCAAGATTTTCTCTTCTGATAGAATAAAATTAGTGAACACTTGTACCATAAATAATTATTTTTTTTAATAAATAGAAGATGGTATCTATACTTACGTTGTCATTTTCAAATTATTAGAATTCAATTTTACTGGAACAACTTAAAGTGCATTTCACTGTACTTCATGTATCAAACACTAAATATAAACAATCACATTTCCTTTTTTCGAAGATAAACTGTCATCCTTATCCGTTCTTCTGATATATCCTGACCGTCTCTACAAGTTTAAAGTTATCTACGAGAGAATATAAAAACATCATCTTTTTGAATTTTTTTATTAGTTTTTACTTTCCAGTAAGGAAAGTAGGAAAGTATAGAAATCATGACTGAAATTATAAATAATTTATTGGATTTTCAATAAAATAAATCAAGATCTACGAATTTTCAAAATGAAGTTTGGACAATAAATTTTTGAAAATTGTGAATTTAATATATCGTAGGTAGACACAAATCGAAATCCGAAAGGTCAGAATTATCCGACATAAGTTGTAGAAATAATTTGAAAATTGAGAAACAAATCTCAAAAACCCCCCTACGAATTATTAAGACCACCCCCAAACCTCAAAGGTGAAAACAAATACCATGACGACATTGACTGTCCGTGATTTGTGGACGGAAATTTGAGGTATTATTCGGGCCAGGGGCCGTTTTAGGCTCGTTCTCAAATTCTCAAATACATCTATTCAGCATCGGTATATATGAGAAATGTATTGATGCAAACTAAGCATCAATGTATTTCTCATAGGCAAAGAAGGCCATGGCTGATGTTAATGCTAAAAAGTAATGTGTGAAACTGACTGCAATGTAGGGATGCGCACGATGTATCGATGTTAAAAAAACATCGATTTTTCTCTTTCGATTATCGATGTTTTTATCGATATTTTTTTATGCGATGTTTTTATTTAACATCGATGTTTTTTTATCTAATATCGATGTTTTTTAATTTTACGTGATTTACCGCCCGATGGAGATATTTTTTTTTATTAAAAATGTTAATACTTTTATTATTATGTAGGTATATTTATTTTTTTATTTTCGATTTACTGATTTAAAATTTGGCCAGGTAGAAATGTACTAATAAAAATATTATTTATCCTGAATTAGTGAATCTCGAGTAAAACAACTTATTTGTATATTGTTCATTATCGAGTCAAAGTTCTTGATTTTGATTATTTTTTCCCATTTGAATAATGATTTATTCCATCTAATAATTGATATAATTAATCGTAGAAATTAAATTGATTTATTAATTAAGCGTGTTTTATGCAATGTTCCTATCAGAAATTGAATCTTAACATTTTTTAATAATTAAAGTTATTCTAATTTTGACTTATAAAGTGGCATCTTTTGTAATCGCAGCAAGTGTCAAAATTATCTACTAACTATATTAAGAAAACAAATAAAAATAAACCATTTTTGGTATTAAATTCAATTGTTTTCGGAGAAGGAAGGTTGGTTATATAAAAATAAATTTGGTCGGTGAACTTATAATTAGTAATAGTTCTGGTTCGTTTGCTATTTTAAAAATCTAAATCCATTATTAATCTGAACAAAATAATCGAAACAAACGACAGTGACATAGTTTTATTGTAAAAAAACTAAAAATATTTATACATATCTATGCAAAATAACACATTTTCTTGAAAATTAACAAGTTTTGACAAGAAAATGAAAACTGTGATGATAAATATTTTAAAAGTATCAGATTGGTTTAAAGTTAACTATTATTTTCCAATCTTTATTTTTTAATATCTTTGATTGGAAGTACAAAAAAATATTGGTTAGTCATTTTTTATCAAACACAGTTTTATAAATAATTTAGTCAAAATTAGAAACAATTAAAATTTACCACCATTAAATTAAATAATAAACACACATTAGGACGACACTGGCTGTTCCTGCTTTCTACCACTTTTTACCTTTCGCTGATGTAGTCCAGCTCGTCTATCGGTTTATCTCGGCAAGGTAGAGAAAGATAATGAATTGGGCTACTGTATATTCCCATACTTTTGTAAAGTTCGAGTTAATTTTATATTTATGCTTTTTCACATTTAAAGGGACATTATTATTATTATTAATATTATGCTAAATAAAATGTATTTAAAATTAATAAACAACAATGGTACGTATTTTTATTTTTCATATTTTTCAAAAATAAAAAAATATTGCATCTATTGTGAATTGAAGAACCGCGTCGCGAAATGCAAAATTGACTACATGTTCAATGCTTAACTGAGCTAAAGAGTCATGTCAAGTGTGTGTATTTTATATGTTTTTAGTCGATATTTTTTACACCTTTCAGTTGACTAACGTGTCTTGTTTGCAGGAATTTTATAACTAAATCCTTGTAGTCTAAGAACCGAAATAAGGTCGACCTTCACCCATCTGTTTAATGGATGAAAGTTTCTTTTTATTAAATAAAATATTTTTATAAATATATCGCAAAAGGTTTGCCTAAGAAAATACGGTCCAGACTATTTATTTTCTTAAAATAAAAAAAACGACACCCTGTAAAGTATTCGTCAGATGCTCCGACAATGCCTTAACTTTAATCAGCTTATTGCAGGATATATTAACGCTTAAGTTTAAAATTTGGTGTTTTTCTCTTTATCCGTTTTTGGGTTGTCTTCAAAATTCGAAATTTGCAGTTTTCCTCAAATATCTCGAATTAGGTCCATTTTAGGGAAATTATGTATAGAGACAAAATAATAGAGAATAGCATGATAAGCAACTTTTATTATGATTCCTATACTTTCCTTATCTGTACACAGAAAAGAAAGCAAAAAATGGCCCTGATCGTATTTTCTTAGGCAACCCATTTGCGGTATATTTAAAAACATATTTTGTTTAATAAAAAAAAATCCATTAAACAGATGGGTGAAGGTCGACCTTACTTACGGATCCTGGACTATTGCATATGACACTTCCTGATGGTCCCGCCTACCACTTTACAAAATTCCAGCCGGGAGGTACACTGATTCAGTGGGGAGGTACGATCTATGGGTACTAGAGGTGGGAAGTTCGAATCTTTTTACTGAATTAATTCATTTGATTCATTCACCTAAAAAGATTCGTTCTTCAAGATTCGTTCTCAAGTGATTCACTTTAGCGAACCACGAACGATGTTATTCCGCCGATCCGGCGAAGGAAATCGAACCGAACTTTTACGAATTTGAGTACTACCTACCTACCTACCTACTAGGTCGTTGAGTAAAATAATTATAACCAGATTTATTTTAAAGTAAAGCAAATTAATGTTTCATATTTCATAAAAAAAAGGCAGCTGAATAATAAATACATCCTTGTCCGTTAAGATAAACAACAATAACACAATTTTTTTTAAATGCCAAATATATAGCCAAAATTAACGCAAAATTATATATTTACGATTCGTCATTTTTTGTTTTAATTTTACTTTGATTTAAATTTATTTATCAGACAACACGCATAAATTGTTTACCTAAGCTTAATACACACCTCCTGTAAAGCGAGAAAAACATTAAAGACACATACCGCCACCGCCTGTCAGTTAGAGTTCTCGTATTATGCCGTAGAACGTAGAACAAAAGCGACCAATTTGCCGATGCCGATGTAAAATACCAAATACCGAATCCGAATCGAATGAACGAAGCAACCAAACTCGGAACTCGGCGTGTTTGATCGATCGCAGAGCCATCGAGCAATTGACTCAAAAAAGATTCGAATCTTTTAAAAACAGGGAATCAATTCATTCGAGTCAGTGCACTGATTCGTTCTTTTTGAACGAATCGTTCGCGAACGACACACCTCTAATGGGTACGATCATAGCATAGATTTCATATTTTATTATCTAAGAAGGATCGTACTACCTTGCAGCCGCTAACTCTGAGTCTATTAATACTAAATAAAAATAAAATTCTTTCCATTGTCTTGTTTATTTGTTCGTTTATAAAAAACATCGATGTTTACAAAAACCGATGTTTTCTTTCCGATTTTTTTACAACATCGATAGTCTGTATTCGATGTATCATTTGATGTCAACATCGATGTTTTAAAAATTTTGCGCATCCCTACTGCAATGTGACCAATCAGAAGTCTACAGAATTGCCAACTCAACTTGAAATCGTTCCTCCTGCTTTAAAAACAGTATAGCAGGATAGAGATGAAACACGGTTCGTAGATAACACGGTGGTCTCTTCCGTCCGTTGCTAAGAAAGAGTGTGACATCACGGAATGAAAAATCGAGTTGACAGAAAATATTCTGCTGCGGTTAGTACATTAGTTTTTTCAAAAATCTAATATTTATATTAATATTTAGAGGTGTTTATATTTTTATTTTTGGACTATACACCTGTGTTCGAGTTTTCATAAAATCGATCATTTGATTTTTTGAAAGACAAGCTACAAAACGACATGGAAAAATCATGTAATGATTTCCATCAAATTTCATATGAATTACTTTTTATTTGAATTATAAAGAGAAATATTATTGTGTGAATGGTTTATTTTAAACATTTTGAATCAGGGTTCGGCCTCCAAGCTGAATTCGGATCACACTTTGTTTATATTCCGAAATATTTTGAAATTTTGACAATCATGGAGCGAGCAGTAGTTTTGCTGTTGGTAAACAATGTTTACTGTTTACACACAAAAATCGTTAGAATAAATAAAGGGACTGAGCCTAAACTGAAATTAAAGACTAATGGAAAAATTGTAGAGTAATTATTTTGCAAATATCATTCACTATTATTAAATTAATTGCAACTTTGTCCACCCTACATTTAAAAGCAGATGAGATGGTTTCTTACAAACATTAAAAACAACTGAGAGCAAAACAGTCAAAGGGCTTTACTAAAAGAACATACATTTTTGAAAAAAGGGTTTGCTACAAGAAGTTTTTAGTAAAAAGTACATTGTTACAAATCATTTTAAAGAAGAAAACAAGCGCCTTTTGGAGTTGAGAAGAAATTTGTAAAGCATTCACGATATTTGAGTTACTGGTGCTATCGTTACCTCAGAAATACTCGTAAGGTATTCCTTGTTGGGAGTTCAACTACAAAAGTGCGCTGCTAAAATAAATCTAAGATATTGTCTTTTGAATAATTTATTTAATTACTCCAAGTATATGTAATGTTAAATCTCCGCTGTTTGTTACCTATATTTATAGATCATTATAATAAAACTGGGTAGTTGTTTTATTATTATTTTTTAAGTAAATTCATACATTCTAGAAACTGACAAAATATATTTTTTATTTCCGATATAAATATACATTGTATGTTTCTTTCTGAAGTCCGGCGGGTCCTTGTTTTCTTCTATAAAATTATTTAAAACTACTTTTTACTAAACCCTTCCTGTAGAAAACCCTTTTTTTAATACTGTAGGTGCCTAACAGTATAAAGAACTTTGTAAGTCATAACAATAATTTAACTAGTGTAATACAGTTAAATATCCGTGGTATTAAAACTAATTTTGATCAGTTTTAGTATTTTTAGACTCGTATGGTTTGTCCTTCGATATTATTGTTCTAACTGAATGTCACTATATTGAAAGTACTGCTTACGTATTCGTCCGATTTCAGAGCAGCTCGTCTCGATCCGTGCGAGCTTCGTACAGTCGTACCATATACATACACGTTAAGGTTCAACTAGTCGCGGGCTCGAACTCACTCGTGGACGCGGCCAAAAAGCACGCTGTCTCACCTATCATTGTGTCTAAAAGAGATAGAATCAGTTATGAGCAGTTAGCAGCTAGTCTACTCGCATACGTCTCGTCACACGCACACAAACACCGTGCCGAAGTCTGCCGAACTGAAACAACGTTTGACGATGCACGGCTTTCAACGCCGCACCACTGTGCCGGTCGGAGTGGGGGGTGTTAGATTTATTTTGGTTACGGAATTTCTTGATTCGGTCGCCGCCTCAAAGCCCGCGATAGAAGCTATGCAATTTTTCGATTTTTCGACTTTTCCATTTTTCTATTTTTCCATTTTTCGGTTTTTCGATTTATCGATTTTTCAATTTTTCGATTTTTCGATTTTTCGATTTTTCGATTTTTCGATTTTTCGATTTTTCGATTTTTCGATTTTTCGATTTTTCGATTTTTCGATTTTCGATTTTCGACTTTTTAATTTTTCGATTTTTCGATTTTTCGATTTTTCGATTTTTCGATTTTTCGATTTTTCGATTTTTCGATTTTTCGATTTTTCGATTTTTCGATTTTTCGATTTTTCAATTTTTCGATTTTTCGATTTTTGTTAGTGAGTTGTAGAAAAAATATACTGTACAAATCCAGTGGGCTCGAACTCACTCGTGGACGCGGCCAAGAAGCACGCCCAGACAGCACACCAAATCCTTTGGATATCTACTGAACATCCCAATATCCACTGAATGCCCAGTCCATGGTGGATATCTATTTTATATCCATGAGCTGTAATTTATAGACATGCAAATGTCCTTAAATAAGTAATTATATAGCAAATTATTAAAAAATTACGCTATTGTGCTCGCCATTGTGGCTAATAGTACCGTTCAGATATTTAAAATTTATTTTTTTAAGGTGTATTCAATATCCCATGGACATCCACTAAATATATGAAAGTCTAGGCGTGAATATCCACTAGATGTAATTTTTGATTTTGCTTACTAAGTATAGATGGCGATACTACTTTCGCATTTACTCATGCTCAACCCGCCGTAATTGAGTTCGATCGAAATTTGTTTCACAATCAGATTCCATTATAGACTGGAGTCCAGAATTTCCATTTTTTGCTGAAGAGTCCTAATAAGGATAACTTTCTCCTTACTGGGTAAAATCAAAGGCAGAGTGTTGAAAATATTTTGACTGTTGAAAATATTTTTTATCTCTGCTATTTTCTTTCGACTTTATTCAATAATCATTGGTTACTTATGAATCTCTACTAAAGATACCTATACAATATTTTGCTGAATATCCGAATTCTTCTATATCCTGGGATATAGACGGACATTTGGTTGGATATCCACAGAATATATTTTGTGGATATCTCTGGGATTTCTTGTATTATCTGGAAGATACTCATTAGATATTTTGCTGATTATCCATATGATATCTTCTATATTCTGGATATAGACGGACATTTGGATATCCATATTAGATCCACGGAATATTTCTGATATCCTGTGGATATTTTGGATATCCACCGCTGTGCCGGTCGGACTGGGGGGTGTTAGGTTTATTTTCGTTACGGAATTTCTTGATTCGGTTGCCGCGTTCAAAGCCCGCGATAAAAGCTATGCAATAGCTTAATAATTAAAAGCACAAAAAACTCATATTACTCAAATAAAATAAATCAGAACGCGTAACATAAAAAAACATATCAGGGGAGAAGTGCATCGCACTTTTTCTTGATCTAGCAAAGGCTTTTGACACGGTTTCCCACAATCTGCTTATTGACATTTTGGAATCATGCGGAGTACGGGGGATTGTGTCTCGGGTCTTTGTGGACTACCTTAGCTGTCGCTCTCAACGGGTTAGGATTGGAAAGGTTGTTTCTGAGGAAATGTTTGTTAAACACGACGTACCTCAAGGTACTGTACTAGGACCAATACCAATACTTTTTAACTTTGCAATCTGGATCTGGGGGGTGCGATTGTCTCATATGCGGATGACACTGTTGCGATTTTTTCTGGTAAAACCTGGGATGAAGTGAGGGAGAAATTGAAGTCTGGTTTTAATAAAATAAAAAACATTTTGGATACACTTAAACTAATAGTCCGTCAGATAGTGACAGGTTTAGGTGCCCCATGTTCGCATACAAGCCTCGAGGAGGGTTGAAAAGTACTTCGATTTTAAGTAGAATAAAAGAAAATTTACGAGTGGCTGCTGGGGATAACATATGAAAAATTCGATTTTCCTTAACAAACATGAAAGGTTATTTGTTGCCCATTTTTCCACTCAAGCCGTTTTCACTACATGATTCATTAATAGAACTAGGCTTCAGAAAACCAAAGGCTTTAATGTTGCAAGTGGCTAAAGGGTTGAAATAAGGGCGTAATCTTCTAAGGAAAAATCGAGATTTTGCCCGATTTTTCCACACAAGCCCATGGAATGTATGAAAACTAACCTCGTCACTAGTCCGAAAAACATATTTTCTTGAATGACCCGAATGTATGTACATTTTGAGGTCGGAAAATTTTTCTGATAAGGAAAATCGAATTTTCCATGTGTTATCCCCAAGAGCCACTCGTAAATTTTCTTTTATTCTACTCAACATCGATGTACTTTTCAACCCTCTTCGAGACTTGTATGCGAAAATGGGGCACCAAAATCGGTCACTATCTGACGGTCTATAAGTTTGAATATCAAGAAAACACATTATATTGCCTTCTCTTTAACCGAGGCAGAAGGCCGTAATAGGACTCCTTACGGGACACTGCGGCCTTAGAAGACACCTAAATCTCTTAGGGATATCTGATGACTCCCTATGCAGAATATGTGAAGAGGAGGACGAAACTCCTATTAACATACTATGCCACTGCCGGAACCTTAAATGGGAACGAGAATGGTACTTCGGGGTACAATATCCGGAACCTGAAGAAATCGCGAAAGCGCCCATCAGACATATTCTTGAATTCATCAAGAAAATCAATCTGATGGGATAGAAACTGTGAGGGGTACAATAAGCCTAGAGCTTCAGTACAAGTGGGCTTTGAACCACGCCCTAATTCAGATGATGATGATGAACCGAGGCAGACATACCTGATTATCGACAAATATTTCTGGATGGTTCACACTCACGTGAATCCCTAAACGAAAGTGCCAATACCAAATATATTGGGATTTTTATTGATAAACATCTTAAGTGGGATCAACATATACTATATTTGTGCAAAAAAATAAGATGTCTTGTTAATAAGTTTTATATGATGAGATAATTTCTACCTAAGAAAAATCTTGTAATGATATACAAAGCACTTGTTGAGTCCTTACTAAATTATGGCATTTTGGTTTGGGGAGGAGTCCATAACTGTCATCTGGAACAGATGAAAGTTGTGCAAAATCACATCGTTAGAATTATTTTTAGGAAGCCTCGAATATATTCGACCAACCTCTATGAGGAAGATATAGTAAATGTAAAAGCTCTTTATATAATCACTATCTGTAATTTTATTCATCTCAATGCAATATTTTATAATTAATATATCTTTCATATACAGGGTGTCCCAAATTGTTTTACCCATACTATAACTTCTAAATCATGCAAGATAATCGAACCGGACAAAAGTCATCCATTATAATTGGCGGTGTACTTTGAAACAAATAAAAATTTGATTACCCACCCTCAAAAACTACTCCCTCTAAAACAACCCCCTCAAAAATTATTAACCACACCCTAATTTTTTCTGCTCATTTTTGTAGTCGCAACTTTTATCTGTACAACTGTTTTTAAAATTTTGAAATGGCTCCATAAATAAGTGAGATTCGTTTTTTTTTTCAATTTCATCAAGTTGCTTGCTATCAAATTCATGTCAAGTTTTCTAGTGCATTATAAACAATACTTACTAGAGTAAGTGTTCTGTGACTATATCAATCTGTCTCTTGTCAAACAGAAGTGCATATTCGATAAAATTAGCAATTTTTACTTGATAAAATTTGCAATAATTCAGAGTTTGTCAAGTCCCAACAAATTGTTTCAAAATGCCTACTATGTTTAGTTCCAACGAGTACACCGATATGATTATTATTTACGGCGAATGTCGCAAGAATTCAAAACAAGCCAGACAATTATACTAACGGGTGTCCCAAAAGTTTTGGGAAAAAAATTAAAGACAAACAAATATTTTAAAAATTTATTTATCCCTCATAATACTACGTACAAAGTGGTTCCTTAACAATAAATAAAAACTACTACAGCACCGCTAGGGATCCATTTTCTTCGATATGGCGCAGTTTTGTCCTGACGCGTCTCATTAGGGTTTGGCACTCTTCAACATCAAACTCCCTAATTTTTTGGAATAGCCTACGCCGCAGCTGCTGCTCGTTTTGAGCTTCCCAGCCATTTTCATAAACTTTGCTTGACAATCTTGGCAAAATGTCTCGCTTGGGGAACGTTCGGGGGTTTGTCCTGTTTAGACACAAATGGCACATTTTGAGTTTCTAACCATTCGCATGTGGCTCTAGCATAATAAACCGACGCCAAGTCCGGCCAAAACATGATATTGTCGTTGGCATGATGTTCTTTAATAAAATTTACCAATTTCGGAAGACAATTTCGAATGTAAGTATTTTGATCCACTGCAGGGCCTCTAACACGTCCTACATAGGGCCTGGATAAACCTTTTTCCGATAATGCAATCCAGACTAACAGTTTCTCCGCAAACTTGGCCTTTGGTTTGTATTTTACATTTTCAAGGGTATTTTCAATGTTATCTGTATAAAAACTTGAGTTTTCTGGTAGGTCGGCATGCGAAAATGTAAAATATTTTTTTCGTCATCCAGTATAATCTTTCTGTTGTTCACAAAATGACGAAGACGTAACAAGCGGCAACAATAAGGAATCCTTCGAAGTTGGGCCTCGTTATACTTTGGACATTTTGCCCGTTTTCAATAATTTAAGCCTTTTTTTTTGCAATATATCTAGAAATTGTCGATTTTGATACATGAAATCTTCGGGAAAGCTTTCGAGTTGACACTCCAATGGTATCTTTGCAAGTTCGACCATCCTGTTCACCCTGACATCGGTAATCATTGCCGGTCTGCCACTTTTCGGCAAGTTGAGACAAGGTATTCCTTGTTCGCATTCTTGAATTGTTCGGTAAATGGTTGTTTTAGATATATTTTGATTCCGGAAAATATTAACGATATCTTTTTTTGGCATTCTACCAACAAAGTTATAAATATATTTTCGAATCTCAATTTTGTACGCCATTGTGCCTCCATACAGATAGCAACTGGGCCGTCAACCAAGTAAACAAAACGCAAGGCAACATTTATTACCATGGCTAACTAGATAAATTTGATTTAATACTCCGCAGAGCACAGACAAACTTTTCCCAAAACTTTTGGGACACCCGTTATGAACGTTTTCCGAATAGAACAATTCCCTTAGTTAGAACGTTTTCCAATTTAGAAAGAAATCTTAGGCAAGGACATTTTCCTGGCGGTAAACATCATGGAGAACACAACAGAAATGAAGAAAATATTATACACGTTTTGGCTTGGGTTCATGTAAATCCACATGTTTCTATCAGAGATTTGGCACTCGAAATTGGAATAAGCAAAAGTAGCATCCAAAGAATATTAAAAGACAATAAATATCATCCTTATAAAATACACTTGGTCCAAGGTTTACACCTTAATGATCTTGAAAGACGCGCTTAGACTTTCTCGCTAGAATGCAGGTCTCAGATAAAATATTATGGAGCGACGAATCACGTTTCCATAATAATGGTGTATTAAATCGTCATAATTCCAATTACTGGTCCCCAACAAATCTCCACTGGGTAAGAGAAACAAGGTTTCAAAAGATTTGGGGCATAAACGTATGGTGCGGTTTGTTCAATGGTAGAATTATAGGTCCTCATTTTTATGAAAACACTCTAACGGAAATAGGATATCGTGATTAATTAATCAATACCGTTCTTGATTTGTTGGAAGGTGTTCCTCTTAATCAAAGACGTGATATGTGGTGGCAGCAAGATGGTGCACCAGCTCATATTGCACAAATTGTGAGCCAATATTTGGAAAATATTTTCTCCAATTATCCAGTGGCCGGCTAGGTCACCTGATTTGTCGCCTCTAGATTTTTTCTGGGGTACTATAAAGGACGTAGTATACGAAACAAAACCAGAGGACAAAATATTTAAAAAATAGAATCAGACATGCTTGTAACAGATTTACACCGGCCATGATTCGAGCTGCCTATACTAGAAATTTATTGTTAAGGTTTGACAAATGTGTGGAAGTGGGAGGTGGTCAATTTATTATAAGTTTTTACTACTCTTTGTTTGTTGATATTTATTTCTTGTCTTCTCCTTCTCTTGTTTCAATGTATTTTTTTAATTATGTGACACCTAATAAAGTATTTTTTTAATTATGTGACACCTAATAAAGTATTTTTTATCATCAACTGACATACAGTCTTATTTAATTTCTCACTTATTTATAGAGCGATTTCAAAATTTTAAAAACAGTTGTACAGAAAAAAGTAGCGACTACAAAAATGAGCAAAAAAAATTAGGCTGTCGTTAATAATTTTTGAGGGGGTTGTTCCAGGGTGGTAGTTTTTGAGGGTGGGTCGTCAAATTTTTATTTGTTTCAAGTTATACCGCCAATTATAATGGATGACTTTTGTCCGGTTCGATTATATTGCATGGTTTAGAAGTTATAGCCTGGGTAAAACAATTTGGGACACCCTGTATACGCGACTAGGGCAAATACTAACAACTTGCTTAGCACTGCATTCTGCAGAAATAACCAGGGTCAGCTTTTTGTTTCATATATGGGGCCTAAATGGTATAATCTCATCCCTGTGCATATCCGCAGGACCACAAAAAATAAAATGTTTAAAAAATTGTTCTGGTTGAATGTGTTTCAACCTAAATTGTTGTTTCGAATGGACTGTATATTGAAAAAGGGAGAAATAATATTGTACTTTGTATTTGATGTTTATTTGACAAAAGTAATGAAATGTATATCAATGACAATCTCTATGTTCAGTGGCGGAACAAGTATATGGGTAAAAGGAACACAACAAATCTGCAACATACTGCCCGCCTTGAAAGAATTAACTTTCAATACTTCAAAATAACAAAAAACATTTGAAGAGTTACAAAAGAAAACAAAATAATACATTATTTTACATAAAGTGTCTTGAGATATAAAAGCGTTAAATATTTTAATAACAAAAATATTAAGAAGGGTCGATAGGCAATAGACACACTTTGTTAACTGCACGTTTGTAAAGTCCATTTGCAGTTTTAACTGAAACGACTCGAACTATCTTGTCAGTGCCTGGATGCAAATCTACAATTCTACCCATTTTCCAATGGAGAGGAGGGAGATTATCTTCCTTTACGAGAACAAGTTGATTTCGTTGAAGATTTGGCTTTTGGGATTTCCACTTGGATCGATTTTGAAGATGAGTGAGATATTCAGAAGACCATCTTCTCCACAGATGTTGGTAGAGATATTGGATGTGGTTCCAGCGATCTAAACGATTGATTGGGACATCTTTGTAATTGGGCTCTGGACTGCTTGTAAGAATCTCCCCAATTAGGAAATGTGCTGGAATAAGAACTTGAAAATCGGTAGGGTTCTCGGACAAAGGAGTGAGTGGCCTGGAGTTTAAGATCCCTTCTGATTGAATTAAAAATGTAAGGTACTCTTCGTAAGTAAAAACTGCATTTGCTGTGATTCGTCTTAAATGGTGCTTTAATGACTTTACGGTCGCCTCCCACAATCCCCCAAACGTTGGGGATCTTGGTGGAATAAAGTGCCAAGTTATGGTGTTATTTGATGAATAGTCATGTAATTTTTGAAAGAAATAAAAAGGTAGAAAACCGTCACACAGTTTCTTTCACATAATATTTTTATGCAATAATAAACTCACACTAAGTTGAAACACATTCAACAACATTTTTAATTGGCTTTAATCTTGAACAGATCAGACATTTGTGAATAACTTTTCGTATGGCATTTCTTGCTGAAAGAGGCCAATATTTTGATCTAAGTGATGCAAGTACTGTTTGATGACCAGCATGTAATAAGGAAATATGTTCATTACGAATTATTAATTCTGTTAATTTGTGAGATGATGGAAGGAGAATAGGATGTTTTTGATTAAATGGAATTGCTGTTTTTCCTTCGGATGTAATTCAATGCCTGTTGTGGTATTAGCCAAAGGAGTAGTTCTTTTTCTGAAGGGGAAACGGTCGTTGTATTTTATGTGATATTCGGCTTTGAGCTAAATTCATTTTATTTCATTTTGCATCTATTACATTTGAGTTTTGATATTTTATTATCGTTTAAAAAATAATTTCATTTAAAATTTGATGGAAATCATTACATTAGTTTTCCTTGCTGTTTTGTAGCTTTTCTTAATAAAATGAAACTACCGATATTATAAAAACTGTAACAACAGAACAAAGTTCAAAAATAAAAATATAAACACAACTAAATAACAACAAAATATTAGATTTTTTAAAAAACTATAATGTGCGACATCAAGTAAAATATTTTCTGTCAACTCACTTTTTCATTCCGTGACGTCACTGCGTCCTTAGCTACCGTGATGAGGCCACCGTGTTGTCTACAAACCGTGGAGATGTAATACAAATCGTTAACACTTGTGACATTTTTCTTGGATAAAAGAAATAAAATATCATTTAAAAAGTATATATTCAAAACAATAAATTAATACAAAAATAAATAATATTATTTATTCAAAAACAAATAAACAAAAAAAAAAAATAACGATCAATAGTTAATATCAAACAAAGATTTTAAGCTTCTCCTTTTTCGCGTTCTCACGAAGCTTTTGAAAATTTCATACCTAATGTCATCCTCTCTGTCATCATTTTCATTCGATTGTCGATTAGGAGTTCTGGAAAATGTCGCCAGGGCTTCTACCAACGCCGATTTGTTAGGCGCTCCTTTGAAATTGGCTCGCTTATTACCGAACACATCTTCGTACAAATTATCAACGAAAAACTTTTGGGAAAGGTTTAAACTTCCACCTACGTGATATCGTAAGTTACGCTTCTCGTTTTCCTTGCTAACGTTTTTCCTTGGTTTTCTGTTTACCGATTTATCCTGGTATTGCGTTTCCAAATTCTTGAAATAGTTGATGGCTTTTTTGAATCGGGAACGACCTTTGGAAGTCTTTGGTATATCTTCGTTTTCTCTATTATAATCGGTGAAAATTAAACTGTTTTTAAGATGTTTTGTTGTAGTTGCATCGTTGGTGGTGTCAAGTGGTAGATGCAGTGCTGAAAACAATTGAAAAGTAAACAAACAAACGGCAATAGCTATTTGTGTATTAAGAGCGAAAAGTGATGTTTTGACGCTTGCGATAGAAAGTTGCCGTGCGACGCGTAGCGGAGCGCGGCAATCTGTCGAAAGCGGCAACGAACTTTTCGCTCAAAATACATACAAGATTTTTTGTACGATTACATTATTTTAGGAAATTGATATACAAACTGAAAATTTGTCGCATGTAGTGTATAATGTGTTGCCTATATCTACGTTATTCATGAAAAAAGGAGTTGATATTCAAAGTTAATGTTAACTTGGATAATATAACAAAAAACATCAAAGTACGTACAAATAAAAAAATTCTAAATTATTTATTAAAAGGAAATATTATATTCCAAGTTTTCGCTCGGGGAGCGATAAAGCTGTCACTTAATGTTAGTTCGCGGAAAACGTGAACTTTCCGGTTGTGATAGTAGAAAATAGTTATTTTTCTAACAAGTGGACAAAGTATTACTTTTCCGAACGCAAATACAGTTAGATGAATGAC